>JAURVB010013252.1:0-40568 GCA_033002965.1 Piper betle | reverse complement strand
TAGGGTTGGTTTTGTTAAATTTTGAATAACACCTGGCCAGAAAGGCCCACAATATTGTGAAAAATGGCAGGTCGTTACATTTCAACATGGTACTTGACTCATAATTTGTGAGCTAGTGGGAAACCGTGCTCTGATACCACCTGTAACAACCCGGCCCAAAGTGCAAACTAATGGGCCTAAGTCATTTCTTTAAAATGGTTAACCCAAGTTAAAGATCTATAGTCCATACACACATATAAACAGGATCTTCTCCCAGTACGTATTAGATGTGGGACTAAGTTGACGTATCTCACACTCACACCCGAAGAAAGTGGAGGTTGACACGTATTGTTATGTAGAGTGCACGCCCGGACTTGTGGTTGAAAGGGTAGTAAAGGCGATTTCTGGAGAGTACTCGGTCTTCGTGCTCAAAGCCAGGAGAATTATAGAGGAAAGGAGAGGGATTAGGATATACTGGTAGTCCCGAGCAACTAGAAAGTAAGAAATGAGAAAATGCCGAGAGCGACATCAACAAAGCAGTCCGTTTGGGATGCTAATGAGTCTGCAACTTGGTGGCTCCTAAATAGGTACCCTTTAGAGAGTTCTAGTGAAGTATACGAATGCTTTTCTTCATATGAGAGTTAGCTCTCATACATAGTTTGATGTATTTATATTTTGGACCACTAACACTTGTTACTGACGTGTTTTTATAATATATGTAGGTGATAATCTTGAGTTGTACGTGCCAGCCTCGACAGAGGAGCATTGATGTCTCTTTCCACACATGTCAAACGATTAAATGTTAATATTTTGTTTGTGTTGCCATTATATTGAGAATGATGTGATGAAATACAAGGTATGATAATATGATGTCATATGATATTTGCTTTAGTAGAATAATTTCTATTGATGACATGTTAATATACATGTTTTTGTAAATATATTGAGAAATTGATTATGTACCAGAAGTGGGTCAAAACCCAGATATGATGGGAAATGTGAATAAAATGGACAAGTGGGTTGAGACCCAGATTCAAAGTGATTCATATACTAGATTAGAATTCTGTGTGAATGAAATGTTTGATATATAGATATGTATTTGGCCGAATATGCTTGGGAATTTTTTGTCCCAGATAATATAATGGAGAAAAATTGTTTTTTTGTTAAACATTGCCACTCATATGCATAGCTAAAGTGGGGCACATTGTCGAATGACACTGCTATCTATATCACACATGTGTTCTATACCACCCATACTACCTAGATAACACCTCCGATTGTAGAGGCGTCCCATATACGCTCATTGGTTTAAGTGTCACATGCACCTAGCATGACACATAAGTGGCACACCCATAATTACTTAGCATCTAAAACAATGAAAATTAATTATATAAAAGAAATTTACCCTTGGGGAAGTGGACTCTTAGACTTTCAAGAACATAAGGATTGATTTGCATGGTTACATGGGAAACACAGCTCTAATACTACCTGTTACGACCCGCCCACTTCTGAGTCATGAGCCAACTGTTACTATATGAAGCTAAATGTCTCCTAAATTAATTTTCTATTAATTTTAAAGATTTTAAATAAATCCATAACAATAAATTTAATATACAACTATGCATAACGATTAGTATCTTCATCTTAAGATGCCAAGAATAGACCCACATGAGTTGGGTTCGGGTTAGTCGACCTAACCAAGGCAACTAACATTTCGGTTCGGTCCCGACCGTGAACTTGATTTTGGGTGTTACAGCCGGTGTTGCCCTTACCACCATTGGGTCGAGCTCGCCACTGCTAGTAACGACCCATAGCCCTGATTGCCTCGCCAAAACCACCCAGAAACTGCCAAAAAACCACCGAAAACAACTAGAAAACTTGATTTGCTGAAATTTGCATAATGCTTCCCCTAATTCATCAAGTTGAACCCAATTGAACTTCAGACATAGCCGGGTGCCGATTTTGAGTCTCAAACTGCACAACAAACCCTAGCCATCGCTAATTGCTGACGATGCGAGGTATAATTACCTCCTACGTAATTACTTAAAAGTGATATTATTAGCACAACATGGTAGGATAGATTGATTGATGTGTGAAATATTTTTATTCTAAACAAAATTATGAATTGTGTGATTGATTTGTATTGAAATGAATGTTAAGGAACTAATTAAGTAAATTAAGCATGTAATGTTAACCTAATGCAACGTAGCGTAGGAAATTTAATAGGGATTGATGTATGATTTATTGTGAGTTGTGCCTTGATGTGTGTGTGTGCTATAGGATGTGTAAATGCATCATAAGCGGGCGTTAGCTTTTATTTTGATGTTTAGGTATGAAGTAGTATCTCGATGCCTAGGCTCGTGGAAATTATTAGAGCTTCTAACAGGTCCGTTTACTACTCACTACTGGTTTCTCTTCTATACGCTATCGTGTTTTGTTTTAACAAGAAAGCAGGTGTGTCAAGTGGTGGATTTATTGTATCCCACTCCACACGAGCCATGTAGTGACATGAAATTTCTAATTTAATAACCCTCGAGGATAAGATCCCTCTAGCATTATTTCGAAAACCAGATACACCTTAAGTTGTGTTCGGGCCTCTGTTGCAAAACTCGGCTGATTCCATTTAGTGAACAAGGCTTGGTGGAAAACCGAGTCAAAGAAGGGATGACAGCGTTCAGGTGAGTTGGTGAGGGTTACGGCATCGGGGGAGGACCAGGCAGGGGACGGCTTAGGGGGTGGTAGAGGGGGACGGGATGGTGGGGGCCTGGGTGGATGTAAAACCCTGAAAAAATAATTAGGTTATTTAATTTAGGGTTTTGTAAATCTTAGAACGAACCATAAATAAAATTTAATTAAATTAATTCTAGGGAATCAATATCATAGATTATTTTTAGTGTACTGGTACAATGGTATTTATAGATATTTTTAAATAAGTTTTATTTATTAAATTTTTGGGATTTAGAATCGTGAGTGCAATTTGACACTCATTCGCTTTAACTCAATAGTCAATTTTTTTATTTTTCGTTATCACACAAATAGTTGGGGTTTAATATATTTCTGTGTAATTACGTTCTTTTCTATAAAATTTATTGTGGTGACTTCTTGAACTCTGCACTTATTCTTCTATATAAATAAGAATTATGTGGATGTTAAATAAAACAACATCTTGATAGTTTGTGAGCACATTTGGCTCATCGCTCGGAATGGGCAGGTCGTTACATATACTCTTCCATAGAATCTCTCAAAAGGCTGTTAATTTGGAGGCGTTGACCTTGTGCAACAGCATCCCCTTTCTATCTCATCTCATGCTTCATCAACTTTAAAAATTATCCCATGAGCGGAAACATCAATTTCTTTCCTTTTAGCCCTATACATCCTTCGTATCACTCCTTGCCCTGAGTACACTTAGGAATGCACCTCCAGTACCCTTTGAAACCACAAGTCTAGAAATACGCTACATTGCAGCATGCATAAACCCCTACACTTTTCCAAATTTGCGGAACTCAAAGTTAGAGTTGTCATGATCCCTCGGGAATAAAATAGATGCTCACTAGATCTAGAGCTGGCTTTGACTAGCACGGGCCCTATCTTAATATGCGGTCATCAACTTTCCCCTGTATCACATCTCACTGGAAAACTCGAGAAAGCCACATACATTTCAGGGAAGGGATTTATATAATAAGCCCATAGGCAACTTGTGGTGGATCTTGTTTTTGAAATTAGACTTGAGGGGTACTCATCCTTATCAATCACAAAAGTAAAATACGTCTAAATGGCACATGTTGTTAAGTAAAGTCCGATATAACAACCACTTAACATATCATGCGATCTAAAAATCAAATCAGCAATAGAATATAGCAATAAAAAGTGAGAAAACTCCTAACACACCTGTAGTCCAAGTTCCAAGCAAGTCATCTCATCTCAATATAATGCACACTTGTGGTGTGTGCTCACATCATCAGTACATACTAATAAGAAAGATTAATAT
Source organism: Piper betle (assembly GCA_033002965.1). Taxonomy (NCBI): domain Eukaryota; kingdom Viridiplantae; phylum Streptophyta; class Magnoliopsida; order Piperales; family Piperaceae; genus Piper; species Piper betle. The sequence continues at coordinate 36,601 of JAURVB010013252.1, read as the reverse complement.
TAAGTAAATCTACAACTAAACATACATCATGCAAATCGAAACATAATAAAGCAAATAACTATTAACATATAATAAATAAATAAATACATACACTCATGAATAAATAGGCAAATAATAAATACATAAAAATAATCAATACTCTAATCATAAAATAATAATATCATATACTATATGAATACACAGCTAAACGTGAGAGAATATCACATAAACTCGTGTTAGTAAACATGTAAATAATGAAATAAATAAATATACAATCATTTAATCAATAAATAAATAAACACTTAGTTAATTTTAATTAGCTACAAATAATAATAACATCATAGTCATCCAACATGGAATACATAATTAAATACAAATAAATAATAAAATACACACAACCAACAAATAGATATATAATTAAATATATAAAAAAATTTAGTAAACTTGACTAAACTTAATATTAATAATTACATATATCAATAATAATAACAAACAATCACATAAGCATCCATTGTATAAAACAAAGATAGAAATAAACAATAATGAATAAATAAATAAATATATAAATAAACACACATAACATAAATATACTGCTTTTTAGGGGCAAGCGATACTGGTCCCCATAAAACCTTGATGGCAGCTAGGGTCGTCGTCGGTTGGGATTGATGACCTAGGCAATAAGAACCATGGTGGTGCTAGCGATCGGTGGAGTTCGACAAGATACTGGCGAGAAAATGGCCAAAGGGGACAAAATCCCATCCGTTGCCATGGCATTGCCGGCGGCAATCACAGCCACAACAGTAGTCATGGGTAGTCTCAAAATGATGATCTCAACGTTGGTAATCTGTTTTGGTGATCGGATCAACTAGAGGTTGCTTGCTTGCGCCTGAAAATAGCTCGAACATGTGCTGGCAGTGGAAATGTGACAAAGCCGATCCTGCCAAAGTTTCAGCTTGATTTGGGTCCCCATGGCTTTTCGAAAGCTTCTCAGAAATGTGACATGAACAAGGGATCTCTGTCGGAGACTATCTCCTTTGGAATCCCATGCAACATGACAATATTGTCAACATACAATCCTGCCAGGTATTCTGCTGTCCTCATTTATTTTGTGGGGATGAAGTGAGCTACTTAGTTGGTCGGTCCACAACCACCTATATGGAGTCATGCTTCTTCTTAGTCCTTGGGAGCTTTGCAATAAAATCGGATGTGACACACTCCCATTTCCAAGTTGGTATTTCTAAATGTTGCAATAGTCCTCCAGGTAGTTGATGTTGGGCTTTGCTCTGTTGGTAAGTCTGACTCTTGGAGATAAAATCCACAACATCCCTCTTCATCCCAATCCACTAGTAGGTTCGCTTTAAATCCTGATACATTTTAGTAACTCTAGGGTGTATCGAGAACTTTGAGTGATGAGTCTTCTCCAAGATATTCCGTCTTAGTGCATCATCCTTGGGTACACACAACCTTCCACTAAATCTAGTCACACTATTGGAATCAGCTACAATGTCAAGAATCTTGTCCAACATTTCATTCAACTCCTCATCAGCCATTTGTGCTAGCTTAACACGATCAACTAAATCATTGAAAATAACCAAATTTGCCAATAACCCAGTTTGTTGCTTCACAAGGTTGATACCCACCACTTCTGCTGACATGGCCCAAAGTCTAGCTAGCTGCTGACTTTTGTCCACCTTGCCCTTCTGACTCAATGCAACTGCTACCTCATTTGCTTACCCAGGAAGGTATAAGATTTGGAAGTTGTAGTCCTTTAAATACTCTTGCCACAGCCTTTGTCGAAGGTTAAGGTCAGTCTAGGTTAAGATATACTTCAAACTCTGGTGGTCAGTGAAGACTTCGAACTGGGCTCCATATAGGTAGTGTCTCCAAATTTTTAGGGCAAAAACCACTGCTGCCAATTCCAAATAATGGGTTACATAATTTTGCTCATGAATCTTCAATTGACGAGAGGCATAGGCCACCACTTTACCTCCCTGCATAAGGACATATCCTAAACCCAACAGGGATGCATCACTGAAGACTACGAATCCTTCATTACCAATTGGTAGTATCAAGACTGGTGGAGTTGTTAGACTCTTCTTTAGAGACTAGAAACTCTCCTCACACTTACTACTCCATTCGAACTTGACTCCCTTCCTTGTGACTTTGGTCATCGGCGATGCTACTATGGAGAAGTCATTAATAAATTTCCTGTAGTAACCCGCTAAACCAAGGAAGCTTCTAATGTCAGTGACTGACTTGGGTTGTGGCCAATCAGTGACTGCTTTCCCTTTTGATGGATCCACTGCAATTCCGGCCTTTGAGATAATATGACCAAGGAAGTTTGCCTCCTTCAACCAGAAGTCACATTTTGAGAGTTTGCCAAACAATTGATTTTCTCTCAGAACATGAAGAGTAATGGATAGGCGCTTCGCATGCTCTTTTTCATTATTTGAATAGACCAGAATGTCGTCCACAAACACGATAATAAACTTGTCCAACTATCCATGAAATACTGTGTTCATGAATGACATAAAGGCCGCTGGTGCATTTGCTAGACCAAAAGGCATGACAACAAATTCATAATGTCCATACCGAGTTCCAAAAGCCGTTTTCTGTATATCTGACTCTTTTACTCGCAACTGGTGATGACCAGACCGCAAGTCTATCTTAGAAAATACTCCAGCTGTTTTTAGCTGATCAAACAAGTCATCAATCCTTGGTAAGGGGTACTAATTATTGACTATCACTTGATTTATTTTTCGATAGTCAATACACAAACGAAGTGATCCATCTTTCTTCATCACAAAAAGAACAGGGGCTCCCCAGGGCGAAGTACTTGGTCGGATGAAACCTACCTACAGCAACTCTTCTAGTTGACTCTTTAACTCCTTGAGTTCTAGCAGAGCCATGCGGTATGGTACTTTAGAAATTGGTGTTATACCAGGTGCTAGGTCAATGGCAAACTTCATTGCCCGCTTAAGAGGTAATCCTGGAATTTCTTCTGGTCATTCGGAAACTTTGCTACCAGAGGAATCATGGACAGCTCTTTGAGTTTGGACTTAGACTCAACTAAGTTAACCAAAAAGGCTTTACAACCCTCACCAAACAATGGGCAGTCGAGTTGTTTCGTTAGGATAGCTGCCACAACAATGGGCAGTAAGATGCTTCCTCCTAAAGCATGAATGTTGCCAACCTCATTTGATGGCAGTGGGGCACAGACAGAGCCCTTAACGCTTTCTCGGTAATGTCTATCCATCTCTCTGCCTTCATTTGATCGGTCCCTCTGACAAATAGTTCAGCTCCATTTTTCCTGAACTTTTCCACAGTGTATCGGTCACTATCATCAACAGCTGGTGGCATCACTTGTCGGACCACCAGTGGCACTAGGTTTGGATGCTCCCCTCACTTGCCCGGGTCTGCTAACCCTGCCTGCCCTTCGGCACTTCCGTACGACCACAATCCAAGGTGATTATGGGACCAGCTACTGAGTTTGAGGCTCCATTCCCTGCTACCACTCCCGGTAACTGCTGAACAATATTCTGCACCACAGAATTTGTATTTTTGAAGCCATTTCCAGTCCCTGTATGGCCGTCAGGATTTGGGCCAATACATTCTCTGTGTTCGAATTTGACAGAGTAGATCGGTTTGACTGTCTACGGATCCCTGTATGACTTAGGTTTATAAGAGAAAGAATTTGTTAATTCAAAACACACAGTGGGAAAAGTTAATTATTGACTTTTCAACAAGGTACTTGAGTTATAAAAAGTGAGCTAGTCGGAAACTATGCTCTGATACAACCTGTAACGACCAAGCCCAAAGTGCAACATAATGGGCCTAAGTCATTTCTTTAAAATGGTTAACCCAAGTTAAAGATCTATAGTTCATTCTCACTTATAAACAGGATCTTCTCCCAGTAGTTATTAGATGTGGAATTAAGTTGAGGGATCTTACAATCCACCCACCTTAGGAAATTTCATCCCCAAAATTCCTACACTTGGCCCGCTGCTAACCCCAGCCACAACCTTCTTTAGCCCGTGACCGGCAGCCTAGCCAACGTCCTTAATCCAACCCACCATCTAACATGTAACCAGGTTGCTCTGATACCACCTATAATAACACGCTCGAACCGGACTGGGTGTTACCTAAAATATAATTGATATAACAATTACATACTAGAACATGATTCATATTACAACAAATAAGTCTAGAAGTTTATAACTCATAAAAGGAAATCATGTTCTGATAGTATATGACAATATATAAAATAACCATCCCACAGTCTCGGACCGTTTACCATAGCCACATTTATAACACATGAAAAATAAAAAGAAGTCCAATTTATTATCAATTCACCATACCTAGTTGGTAAAAGAAGCACCAACCACACTTCTATTCTTCAATATAATGCCAAATATCATTTCACAAGTCTTTTAGTGATTATGAGCCTATGTTGAACTCGTTATGTGCTGGGTGGGGTGGCCTCCCCATCCAGCTACCATCCCATGCATTCGCACACACGCTACGTGGCCCATGCCCTGTAGTTACCGATATTTGTCATTAACTCACCCTTTCGGTATCACAAGTGCATAATGAGCCTACTTGCGCCACTGCGCCCTGTCACCGCTTTCGGCCTGGGGGCATGTATTCAATCTTTCAGGGGTGCTGCCTTGCCGAATTGTATGAACCCTTGTTGTGTTCTAGCGAATGGTGGTCAGATAATCAAGTCGACCAAGACTCCCACATAGTAATTTTAAAGGTGCGGCCCCGTGTCGGACTAAGTAAAATCCTTGACCCCGATTGCATTCGAGCGCATTGTGCTCGAATCTGGGCTCAGGCCGACTAGGGTTGCCAACAAGGGAAAATACAATATTTCTAATAATTATACGGACCTGGATAGTTCGTAAGTGAACTCGCAGCTGTGACCAACGACCCTAATCTGAACGAGAACATAAAATTATACATAAGTATAATTTTATTCGAGTAGAAATGCAAGCACCTAAATGACTTTTTATATATATATATATATATATATATATCACTATTAAATTTCAACAATATTAAATATTAAATTATTCGTGTGGCATAATTATTTAAATCGTACTTTACTTTTTAAATTAATTATCTAAATTATGATTCACACTTAACGAAGGATAAAATAATTATCAACTTACAAACAAATATTTAATTACTATTATTAGAATATTTTCCTTCGGTTATAATTTTTAATCGCTATCATTATTCATAACAATTTAATTAATTAAGTTGTTCGATTAAATTATTTAACATAATTTGTATTATCCTAATTCAAAGATATTCCTAATTATTTTAAATTATTCAACTCAATAAAGGTTCGAACTTTATTTATTTTCATTTGGTTATTTAGGTTCACTGCTTGTGATTTTTACCCTATTATAATTTATTGACCCATTTTCTACCTTACTGACTCGTTATTAAAACAATCACTTTATTTATTTAAATTTAATATGGTAAAGGTAAAATTTTTATTTTATTAATTACTTATAATCCTCTAATTTAATTTAATCGCTTGTATTATGCTGATTAATTATCCACCGTTTATCATTATTGTATGTTTATTTCTTGTGGCAATTTCGTAAAATAATTATTTAGTTTAGTAACTTTAACCATAACCCATTAGAATAATTATTTTTAAAAATTTATTACGAGTTAGTATTATTTTTTAACTCGAGTCTGTATCAAGTCAACCCATATTTACAAAACTGCCATCTTCTCCTTCCCCAGCGTCCCTTCTTCTCCAAACTCCATCTTTGCACCCAAAAAACAGATCACGTCCTTCTTACAACCTTCTGCAACCTTCCCCATCAACCCAATTGAACAACCATATAAACATCCTAACAAAAAAGTATCAATGACGGAATAAAAACAGCCAAGGATGAAGCCTAACATCCATGTTTTACAGCAGCATCCAAGGCGACACCGTCCTGCACCAAAACCAGACCTGTGACGTCTTCCTCTTCAACCCAAAATGAGATCACGACTCCACTAACTACTTCCCGTCCCTACGAATCCAATTGGAAGCATAAAGCTCGTGCTTTTCAGCAACTATCTGCATAGAACTCATATACTGCACCAAGACGGGGCTCCTGGCCAGCAGCACCACTGGGACTGCAGGTGAACTCTGTCTGGCCACCAGCAACACCGGGAACTCTTCTCTTCTCCCTGCACGACAACCCAATGTCAAGGTCAAGCACTGTGAGCACACACGGCGTGACCCTTGGCCGGCGAACTGGTATAGATGTCTGGAATTCCTCCACATCATTGCCCCCTTCAACTCCGCCCATAACCAGCTAGAATTCCGCCACCACTTAGAAACAAGGGACACGGCGAGCCCTCCGTTCGACCCAATAGCAAAAGAGGGTGTTGGGGTTGTGAGGGAATGCCTTGCAAACGTTTTAACGGTCGCCCATCTTGCCAAAATTTTAGACTACTCGGCCATGGACGGGATTCAAGTTTTCAGTTTAGTTCTTGTTGTTTATTGTTGATTTCAGACTTTAATTCTCATGTTTATCTAGCTTATTATCAATTAAAAAGAATATGCATGCAAGAAAATTAACAAGAGGGAGATAGGAAGGATACCCAAGCAAGGAAGAAGCACCGGTAAGGAAGAGGAGAACTAGGCGGCTAAGGTGAGGAAGATGCCCCCCTTACACCAAAAATGACATCCACTTTCACAGATATAAAAATGAAAATGATTGCTAGGTTATGTGAAAACACCCCTACACCCGTAGTTCATTTAGCCGGGTAACCGGGTAGAGAATAGAATATAACCGGGTAAGCTGGTAGAGGAGAAAATATAATAATCATATAATAATAATAATCCAACGTTCAATCCTTCCCAGACTGAGTACAATATTTTATATTATTTTATTTTATTTTATATTTTTTTTCACAGTCTTTAGATAAGGACAGTTCCACACACTTGGCTCAAAATAAAAGTCTTCCTTCTGAATCTACCAGGATATGGCTCAGATACCAAATCGTGACACCACGATTTCGAGTCACCTAAGAACTGGATCGGAAATGTTGTGATCGGGTTGAGTCAAGTCTAAGCTACTAGTCTATAAGACTTGATGAACAATATGAATTGAAGCAATTTGCTTAGCGTCAACAGAATGGAAGACACTACTAAATATGGATAAAAAACACATCAAATATATAAGTACATTTATCAATGAAAATAATTGCGCTGAACTCATGTTCATGTAACATTTATCTCTCCTCCCACCAAAATCGACTCATGATCACTAGACCTACATAATAATAGGAAAAATGTCAATAACGAGTATTAATAGTTAAGAAATAACTAATTGTCAAATTGGCACGGGAGAGCTAACCCTCATGTTAAATGAAAATATTTTTATACTCCTCACAAATCTCTCATAAGGGAGTTAATTAGGAGTTGTCGACCTCGCGCAACAGCATGCCCTTTCTATCTCATGTCATGCTTCATCAATATTAAAAACTATCCCTTCAGCGGGAACATCAATTTCTTTTCTTTTAGCTCTCTACATCCTCTATGTCACTCTTAGCCTTGAGTACAAAGGTCGAGTACTCTTATGCATGCGCCTTTAGTACCCTTTGAAACCACAAGTCCAAACAAGCACTACATTGCAGTAGCCATAAAGATCTACACTTCTTCGGAAGTTGTCAAGATCCCTCGGGTGCCCTATCTCAAGTCCACACAACTTGTGGTAGATCTTGTTTTCGAGATCAGACTCGAGGGGTCTCATCCTTGAGTATTATTAATTTTAGAAGTAAAATATGTCTAAATAGCTCATTTTATGTGGGGTCTGATAAAACAGCAACTAAACACATCTTGCGATATGAAAATCAAATCAACAACAAAATATAATGATAAAAAGTGAGAAGAGTCCAGACGGACTTAAGGTACAAGCTCCATGCATGTCATCTTATCTACGTTGAGCTCGACTCCAAAACCTTTATCGAAACCCACTGGTAAGTAAAAATACTTACAACCCTATATTATGCATGTTCGTAGTGTGTGCTCAAGTCATTAGTACGCCCTAATAAGACAATATAAACAAAACCAATAACTAAACATACAGCACAGAAATCGAGACATACTAAAGGAAATAACTAACAACAAATAATAAATAAATAAATATTTACACTCATGAATAAATAGATAAATAATAAATATATAATAATAATTAATACTCTAATCTTAAAATAATAATATCTTATACTATATAATTACACAGGTAACATGAGTAAATATCACATATACTAATGTTAGGAAACATGCAAATAAATAAATAAATAAATAAATAATCATTTATTAAATAAATAAATAGTTAGTTAATTTTGATTAATCATGAGTAATAATAATATCATAGTCCTCCGAAATGGAGTACCTAATTAAATACAATTAAATAATGACATACACACAACGAACAAATAGATAAACAATTAAATAATTAAATAAAGTTTAGTAAACATGAATAAAATTAATAGTAATAAGTAAATATATCAATAATAATATCGGACAATCACAAAAGCATCCTTCATGTGCAACAAACATAGAAATAAAAAGAAATAAACAATCATGAATAAATGAATAAACAAATAAATAAGTAAACAAACACTTACAACATCAAAATATTCCTAATATGATGAAAAAAGCATCGAAACTAATGTAGGGGTTCTCAAATTATCGAAAACGGTTGAAAAATGACCGAAAATGGGATGCAAATGGCGGACCAAGTCAACCCGGGCAATCCGATTGAATCGAATTGATTTGACTCAGCTGAGTTAAACAAGAGTGCTTGGCCAGGTACCTGAATAAAGACATGGGATCGGGCTTGACCGTTGGGCTACTAGGCAAGTAAACTGAGTGGAGGCAGGAGCATGCCAACGCGTGTATGCCGGTCCGACCGGATGGCGGTGCCCCTTGCCTGAAATGCAGATGGTGGCGCCCCTTGCCTGAAATGCAGACTGCAGGGTCCCTTGGTTCACTGCCGGTCAGGATTGATGGCCAAGGCGACATGGATCATGCTGGTGGTGGCAATCGGTGCAGTCCAGCTGGCTACTAGCCAGAAAAGGAGGCGGCATCACTGTCAAGTGCGGTGGCATAGCCGGCGGCAATCGCTGCCACTGTGATGGTCATGGGTGGTCTCAAAATGAAGATCTCAATGAAGGTACTCTGTTTGGGTGGTCGGATCAGCTGGAGGTGGCTTGCTAGTGCCAAAAATCCAAACCGGTGGCGGTTGTGGTAGAAATTGATGGTAAAAACGTTGTAGCCGGCAGCAACGATGCCTTTGGGCGTATTATATAAATCCTTACCTAGACCTATATACATGTAGTTTTCAATTTTCTAATGAGAGATGGAATGGGGGAAATTCGACAACCATGCTACGTGAGCGGGCACGTGCTAGTTGATACCGTGTGTTGGAGCTGGTGATCGTCCACTCCATTCCCACAAGATCCTAACAATTCTACTTTGAGTTCCTCAAACCAGGAGAATTGTGGAGATTTACAAGTACTACTGTGCAGCGCATGTTTAGACTCTTGGTGAAAAAGGGCACTGAAGGCACATACTTGAGAGTACTTGGCCCTTATACTTAGGGTCAGCAGTAATACAGAGGATTTAAAGGGTTGAGATGAATGAGAATGATTTTCCTATGAAAAGGGATAGTTTAAATGGCCAAAGAAAGAGAAAGTGATCGAAGGAGAATGATACGGAAAGGGGATGCTGCCATTCAGGGTTGATGGCTCCTATTACTGTCCTTGTGAGAGTTCCTAAGGAAGTATATGAGATTGTTATGCAATTGGAGGGTTAGTTCTCTTTTGTTAGATAGATATTAGTTATTTTCTGGACCAGTAACACTCGTTACTGATGGTTTTCTATATTTATGTAGGTGAGAATTATGATGAATGAAAGCTATCGAGACTACAGAGGAGTAGCATAGAACCATGCACAAATGTACCTGCTGCGTGTAATGTATAATGATGGTGTTGCCTGTTGTGTGAATGATGATAATTGTGTTGCATTATGTCTTGATAAACTTCCTATGAAATGAATAGATAAATATGAATGAAGAGGAAGCCTTCGAGTTCAGACTTGGCTCAGGTGAAAACGAAAGTGATAATGACTGATTGCCATGATAGATTGTCATGTTTTATACTATTTTGATAGAATATTTATATATCCTTCTTGTGGACAATTGGGCCCTTATTGCACTTTTAGGGAAAACTCAGTTCATTTTCCTATAGAAATAGATATTTTCTTTTGATTTCAAATTTATTGTCTTGTCCTATTTTTGCTTGCACGTCATGGCATGCATGTAGGACTAAGTTAAAACCCAATTGTTCCGTCCATGTTTTGTATGTCACATCTCCATCTTAAGACGCCGAGGGTAGATTCGGGTCGACTTAATTGAATCAAGTAGATTACCGAACGGTTCAGTCACCAGTGAAACTTCCGAGTCAGTTCACGAGTGAGCCGAAACGGTTTGTTACAACCAGAGTGCCAATTTTAGTTAGTCAACATAGTAAGAGCCGTCGCCGTGACAGTCACCATAATAGAAGTAGTCGATAGGGAGAGGGAAATAGCGATTTCCATATTGGGTGAAGTTCATTCATAGACATAGTAAAACAAAAAGGAGTTCAAGATAGAGCTTAAGAAGATAGCCCTTTCAGTAACCAGAGCTGAGAAGAAACCAATAGTGGATGTAGAGGCGCGAGGAGAGCCAACAGTTCCCATGTGCCCTCCGTTGCCGCCTCCTTCTATGCGGTACAACAGATGACTACTCTAACAATGACTCCTCTATTTGCCCCATTTAAGGCAAGAATAGGACCAGATGTCAGTGGACTTGTAGTAGTAAGTAGCAGGTAGACTATAGGTGGAGTTGGAGTTGCAGGATGTGATAGTGTACCAGCAGTGCTAGTATGAGCTCAGAGAATGATCGAACAGATCAGTAGGTGCAAAGAATTTGGAACTGTGCCATTATGAAAGTTTTGTGAAGAATGGTGGGTGACTTTTCTTTGGGAAGTTGGATGCGGAAGAGGCATTCTTATTGATATCATCAGCCATAGGAGTGTTTGGTAGTATGCATGCCCAATGAAGCATAGGGTACACATCATTAGAGGGGCATTCCAAGATGAAGCTAGAGTGTGGTGGGATTCAATGTAGAATTCCACATTTGCCCACCGCCAACCTCAGGACATCACTTAGGAGGAATTCAGAGAAGAATTCGATGGAAAGTACTTCCACCAAATGTCAGGAAGTAGAAGAAGGGGGAATTCCATACATTGACCCATGACAGTGGTGCAATACAAAACAAGATTTGGTTCCCACTGAAGGAAGAAGGATAGAGTGTTTTTATGAAGGCTTCCATCATGAGATAAGGATGGCCTATTGGGATAGAAAGTGCGCTACCTTCGGTGAGATAGAGAGAGTTGTAGGTGAGGCAAAGAGACATATAGCTACTCTACCTGACTGGGATTTTAACCATAGGCAGCAACATCCAAGACCATATCTACCAGAGCAGGGAGCACAACATAGACATCGAAAAAATGCTCCAGTTGCTATGAGGGCTATGGATGGCTAAGTTTAGGGTAGCAGATCACCTTTCTGTCAGAATTGCCAACATCATCTTGGAGATGAGTGCAGAGCAGGCATGAACACTTGTTATAGGTGCAGTCAGCCAGGACATCAAGCCGCAAAGTGCAGACTATGCACTAAGGTATGCTATAGAGATTTGCACTCCCAGCTCCCCAACAGTAGCAATGGTAAAGAGGCCAACAAGGCCAAGGTCAAGGCGAGAGAGGTGGGGCAACTAGCCACCAACACAGCAGTAGAGGGGACAAATCCAGAGAGGGTACTTGGCTGCATGGCAAGCTAGACATCAGAGGGGTTGACAACAAGCACCGCTATTTTACAATTAGAGGGAATAGAATCATGTAGTACCACCAGCAACATCTCCTACCCCAACACAGTAGTAGCCAGTGAGGATGTATGCAGCCACTATGGCGAAGCACTTGAGGATATGATAGTCATGACAGGAACAATTTTAGTAGGCTTTGTACTTGCACGAGTCTTATTTGACTCTGGGTGCACTCACTCACTTATTTCACACACACACACACACAAGTAGAATTAGATATAAGATAGAAGAGTTAAGGCATTCACTATTATTGTTCACTCTGTTGGTAGTGTGATAGCTACAAGTGAGTGTGTGCGTAATGTCCTCGTTGTGATTGAATAGCGACAACTTGTTGCTGATATGATATTGTTTAAGCTACAATAATTCGATGTGATATTTGAAATGAACTGGATGTCTAAACAAGGAGCCATGATAAATTGCCGAAGAAAGATGGTGACTTTCCACCATAGAAGACTCGGCTTTTTCTTCCAAGTTCAGGATAGAGATAGAGAATAAGGATGGATATCCTATCAAAATGTAGTGAGATAGTTAGATGGAGACAATGAGCTAATAATGCTAGCATTAGTTTTGGCTAAGCATAGCGGTTCAGGGGACAACTTGAGCATTGAGGAGATTCCATTGGTTAGAGAATTCACTAACGTATTCCTAGAGGAGATTATTGGATTGCCGCTAGAAAGAGAAGTAGAGCTTGTCATGGAGTTGATGTTGGGCACAACACCGATCTCTATAGCTCTATACTGAATGACACCTCTTGAGCTAAAGGTACTCAAGAAAAAGTTACAGACACTATTTGATCAAGGATTCATCAGACCAAGTGTCTCACCATGTGGTGCACATGTAAAACCCCGAAAAAAAATAGGTTTTTTTATTTAGGGTTTTATAAATCTTAGAACGAACCATAAATAATATTTAATTAAATAAATTCTTTAGAATCAATATCATTTATAATCCATTCGTATCCACTTAACAGTAAGTTTTTTACTTTTCATTGTGACACAAATGATATAGTTATGAGTGATTATGTTCTTTTCTATAAAATTTAATCTAATGACTTCATAAATTCCACACATATTAATAAAATTTAATATAATGTGTAAAGACCGTGAAAAAAAAATTATTTGAATTATGATTTTTGTACGACTCGAAACCGGTGTAAAATACTATTTTGTGGAACTTATATGGGTGAATCAATATGATTGGTCATCATGATTATTATGATCGTTAGTCGACCGATTATGGTTCAACCTAAGGCCAAACCCCCGGTCTTGGGTGGGTGACGACTTGGTGAGTGGGAGGAAAAAGGGAGGATGAACCTTAGGGGGTGACGACCTGATGATTGGGAGGAAAAGGGAGAACAAACTTTAGCCAAGTGATACCTATTCATTAATGGGCAGTAGGGTAGGGTGTAAGAACTGAGGGACTCGTTGAGTTGTAGATATATATAGTTGTGAAGATTGTGGAAAATCCTTTTCCCTAGCCGTCCACTCCTTTTCTCCTCTCCGTCCCAGGCACCCTCCTCATTGCTGCATGAGTATCTCATACCTCTTCTTATTTCTTTTACATTAGGACTCTTGCATGCATGGTTTTGATGGTAAGGATGTAGGGTTGATGACGTTCTTCACATCTTCTTTTTTCCCACGTTTTTTTCAGAAGAAGGTTGCATGTTGGCCTGATCACCACCATTTCCTTCCCGTCTCCCATAGTTTTCCTTGCTCTTGGCTTGTGTTTTGGAGTGTTTTCTGTGATGCCTTGTCAAGTAGGAATGTGGTTCAGTCGGTGGCATGTAGCAACGCCTGATTTTTTTGTTGGAAACGCCTGGCTGAATTGCAGGATCCCTAGCATCTTATGCATGGGGTCTCGTCGATTCTGGTTGCATGAATTGCTGGGGTTTCTTTGGGTCATTGGGTTGTTAAGATGATATAATTAATCATGCTTATCATCTTGCTGTTATAATATTTCGGGGATGAAACATTTCTAAGTTTGGGAGATTGTGAAACCATGATTTTTATTAGAAGACTCGAACCTAAATATTATGAAATAAATATAGATGAACCGATATGGTTGGTTATCAAGTCGACCGGTCATGGTCCGACTTAAGGTCACCTAGAAAATACCTATTCATGAATGGGTGATGGGGTGTGAGAATTTAATGAAGCGGCTCGTTGAACCTAGGAAATACCTATGGATGATGGGGTATGAGAATTTAATGGAGGGAATGGTTGAAGTGTATATATATGCAGGAGGAGGGAGTATTTCATCCCTCATCTCCGTCCCAGGCGACCTCCCCATTACTGTGTGAGTATTTCGTCCCTCATCTTATTTGTTTCCATTAGGATTCTTGCATGCAAGGTTTGTTGGAGACGCCCTGCTAAGTTGCTAGATCCCTAGCGTCTTATGCATGGGGTTCTTGTCGACTGCTTGGTATGAACTGCTGCGAGTCTTTGGGGTCGGGTGTTTGTTTTGTTGTGGGTGTGCTGCTTTGCTTCATCCTTCGATTGGCAAGAATTGTTGGGATTCTTTGAATTTCTTAGTTGTTTTGTTAATGGACATGTCAGAATGGACCTGACAGCCAACAATGGATATGTCAGAATGGACCTGACAGCCAACAATGGATATGTCAGAATGGACCTGACAGCCAATAATGGATATGTCAGAATGGACCTGACAGTCAATAATGGACATGTCAGAATGGACCTGACAGCCAATAATGGATATGTCAGAATGGACCTGACAGCCAATAATGGATATGTCAGAATGGACCTGACAGCCAATAATGGACATGTCAGAATGGACCTGACAGCCAATAATGGATATGTCAGAATGGACCTGACAGCCAATAATGGATATGTCAGAATGGACCTGACAGAAAATAATGGACATGTCAGAATGGACCTGACAGCCAATAATGACTAATCTCAGAATGACCTGGGAGACCACCTAATCTTAGAATGAACTGGGAGACAAACTTTTAATCTCAGAATGACCTGAGAGCCTATAGAACTACATTGAGCTTGATCCCGACATGGGTATGTAGGCTAATCAAGATTGTTTGATTTCAGCTCACCTAAGGAAAAATAAAAGTATGGTTGGTGGTTCTTTTACGAACTCAGGGTAGGAGAATGGATAATAAATTGGACTTCCTTTTATTTTCTTGTGTTATACATGTGGCTTTGGGAAACGATCCAAGACTGTGGAGTAACGCCCGGACCGGTTAGGGCTGGTCGTTACAGGGTTGGTTTGGTTTAATTTCGAGTAATGCCTAGCCATCGAGGCCCATAGTATTGTGAAAAAGTGGCGGGTCGTTATAGGTGGTATCAGAGCACAGTTTCCCACAAGCTCACATTTTATGACTCAAGTACCTTGTTGAAAAGTCCAGTAATTATCTTTTTCCACTGTGTTATGTTATTAATTAACAAAGTTCTTTGCTAATAAACCAAAGTCAAAACTGAACCAAGAATGTATAAATGCACCATGATGGACTCATGAGTTGGTATTTCAGCATGATCGTTCACAGAAAGAGGGGAAGACTACCACACAACACAAGAATGCCAACCATGGGGGTAGCTCAAATGGGTCCGCAGAACAACAGCAGCAGAACTACCAAGGGAACATAGATGGAAACCTCAAAAGGAAGTTTGAGGATATTCTGTATCAGCGATGTAAAAATTGCACCAAGATGCATTCCGGGCAATGCAACAAGCCCCGTCGGTGCTACAATTGCGGCAGGATGGGACACATGATAAAAGACTGTCGTTAGCCTCCGAAGCAACAACAGGAGCAGCCTGAGATCCCAAAGATATAATTAATCATGCTTATCATCTTACTGTTATAATATTTCGGGGACGAAATATCTCTAAGATGGGGAGATTGTGAATACCATGATTTTTATTAGAACACTCGAACCTAAAATTATGAAATAAATATAGAAGAACCGATATGGTTGTTTCTCAAGTCGACCGGTCATGGTTTGACTTAAGGTCACGTAGAAAATACCTATTCATGAATGGGTGATGGGGTGTGAGAATTTAATGAAGGGGCTCGTTGAACCTAGGAAATACCTAAGGATGATGGGGTTTGAGAATTTAATGGAGGGAATGGTTGAATAAGATGCTAGATCCCTAGCGTCTTATGCATGGGGTTCTTGTCGACTGCTTGGTTTGAACTGCTGCGAGTCTTTGGGGTCGGGTGTTTGTTTTGTTATGGGTGTGGTGCTTTGCTTCATCCTTCGATTGGCAAGAATTGTTGGGATTCTTTGAATTTCTTAGTTGTTTTGTTAATAGACATGTCAGAATGGACCTGACAGCCAACAATGGATATGTCAGAATGGACCTGATAGCCAATAATGAATATGTCAGAATGGACCTGACATCCAACAATGGATATGTCAGAATGGACCTGACAGCCAATAATGGATATGTCAGAATGGACCTGATTGTCAATAATGGATATGTCAGAATGGACCTGACAGCTAATAATGGACATGTCAAAATAGACCTGACAGCCAATAATGACTAATCTGAGAATGACCTGGGAGACCACCTAATTTCAGAATGAACTGGGAGACTAACTTTCAATGTCAGAATGACCTAAGAGCCTATAGAACTATATTGAGCTTGATCCCAACATGGGTATGTCGGCTAATCAAAATTGTTTGATTTTAGCTCACCTAAGGAAAAATAAAAGTATGGTTGGTGGTTCTTTTACGAACTCAGGCTAGGAGAATGGATAATAAATTGGACTTCCTTTTATTTTCTTGTGTTCTACATGTGGCTTTGGGAAATGATCCAAGATTGTGGAGTAACGCCCGGACCGGTTAGGGCTAGTCGTTACAGGGTTGGTTTGGTTTAATTTTGAGTAACGCCTAGCCATATAGGCCCAAAGTATTGTGAAAAAATGGCGGGTCATTACATGGTTCGAACCTTTATTGAGTTGAATAATTGAAAATAATTCAATTAGTAATATCTTATAATTAAGACAATACAAATTATTTTAAATAGTTTAATCGAATGACTTAATTATTTAAAGATTTAAAACTGTAAATTAAATTATCAAGACTGTGGTTAAGTAATTATCATCTAAAAAGAAAATATACTAATAATATGAATTAAATATTTGTTTATAAGTTAGTAATTATTTTATTATTTGTTAAGTGTTAATTATGATTTAGATAATTAATTGAAAAAGTGAAGTAGGGTTTAAATTTTTATATCTCATGATAATTTAATATTTAATATTGTCGAATTTTAATAGTGATATATATATTAGTCTTTTAGTTTGATGCATTTTTATTCGAATAAAATTATACTTTTGTATAATTTTATTTTCTCGTTTCGATTAGGATCGTTGGCCACAGTTGCAGGTTCACTTACAAACTATCCAGGTCTGTATAATTATTGGAAATGTTATATTTTCCCTTCTTGGCAGCCCTGGTCGGCCTGAGCCCAGATTCGACCACCATACACTGGAACGCAATCGGGGTCAAGGAATTGACTCAATTTGACATGACACTACACCTTTAAAATTACTATGTGGCAGTCTTGGTCGACTTGAGTATTTGACCACCATGCGTCAGAACGCAATCGGGGTCGACTCAATTCAGCACAAGGCAGCACCCCTGAAAGATTGAACACGTGCCCCCAAGCTGAAAGGGGTGACAGGGCGCAATGGCGTAAGACGGCTCATTATGCACTTGTGATCCCGATAGTGTGAGTTAATGGAAAATATCGGTAACTACAAGTCATGGCCCACGTAGCATGTGTGCGCATGCATGGGCTGGTAGGTGGATGGGGCGGACACCCGTCTTAGCATATTAAGAGCTCGGCATAGGCTCATAACCACTAAAAGACTCATGAAGTGATAATTGGGATTATATTGACTTGTTTAATTTAATTATGCGGCTTAGTGGTTTTATCACTAACGCGAAATTGCCTCCGCAGGTGAGCAGCTTTGGATTGAGGACTAAATGTGTGTTGGTGATTCTTTTACTAACCCAGGTTTGGTGAATTGATAATAAATTGGACTTCATTTTTATTCTCTTGTGTTATAATTGTGGCTATGGGAAACGATTTAAGACTTTGCGACGATTATTTTATATATTGTCATATGTTATCAGAACATGTTTTATTTTTATGAGTTATAAATTCTAGACTTATTTGCAGTATTATAATTATGTTGTAGAATGTTATTGTTACATCAATTTTTTTATTGAGGTAACACCCGGTCCGGTTCGGGCGTGTCGTTACAGGTGGTATCAGAGCCAAGTTTCCCACTAACTCACAAATTATGACTCAAGTACCTTGTTGAAATGTTCAATACTTATCTTTTCCCAATGTTTTATCTTATTAATTAACAAATTCATTTGCAAATACACCTTAGTCATAACTAAAAAAGAACATATAAATGAATCGTGATGGGAAAAATTTTCGATGGTTCAAATGGTAGGCACTCGTAGACAATCGAACTGATCTACTCAGTCGACTTCGAACACGGAGAATGTATTAGCACAGATCCTGACGGCCATATAGGGGCTGGCATAGGCTTCAAAAAATACAAATTCTGTGGTTCAAAATATTGTTCAGTGGTTACTAGGAGTGGTAGCAGGGAATGGGGCCTCAAACTCAACAGCGGGTCCCAGAATCACCCCGAATGGTGGTCAGGGAAGAGCCCAAGGGCGGGTAGGGCTAGTAGACCAAGGTGAGCGATGGGAGCGTGCAAACCTAGTGCCACCAGATGTCCAACAAGTGTTGCTGCCAGCTGTTGATGATAGTGACCGTTACACTGTGGACAAGTTCAGGAAGAATGGAGCTAAAGTATTTGTCAGAGGGATCGATCCAATGAAGGTGAAGAGATGGATAGACATTACTGAAAAATGTTTAGGGCTCTATCTGTGCCCCACCGCCATCAAGTGATGGTTGTAATGCCTTTTTGGCAAACTTAGTGGAGTCTGAGTCAAAAGCCAAAGAGTTGTCCATGATTCTTGTGGTAGCAGAGTTTCCCGATGTATTCTCAGACGAACTTCCAGGGTTACCTCCTAAGAGGGAAGTGGAGTTTGCTATTGACCTTGCACCTGGAATAACACCAATTTCTAAAGTAGCATACCGCATGGGTGCCACCGGAAGTCTAACAAGTGTTCCTGCCAGCTGTTGATGATAGTGGCCGTTGCACTATGGACAAGTTTAGGAAGAATAGAGCTGAACTATTTATCAGAGGGATCGGTCCAATGAAGGCAGAGAGCTCGGCATAGGCTCATAATCACTAAAAGACTCATGAAATGATAATTGGGATTAGATTGACTTGTTTCATTTAATCATGCAGCTTAGTAGTTTTATCACTAACGCAAAATTGCCTCCACAAGTGAGCAACTCGAACTGAGGACTAAAAGTGTTTTGCTGAATCTTTTACCAACCCAGGTTTGGTGAATTGATAATAAATTGGAGTTCCTTTTTATTCTCTTGTGTTATAATTGTGGCTACGGGAAATGGTCCGAGATTGTGGGACAGTTATTTTAATATTGTCATATGCTATCAGAACAGATTTTATTTTTATGATTTATAAATTCTAGACTTATTTGTAGTATTAAATTCATGTTCTGGAATGTTATTGTTACATCAATTTTATTTTTAGGTAACACCCTATCCGATTCAGGCGGGTCGTTACAGTTTTCATCACTAACGCAGAATTGCCTCCGCAGGTATGAGCATGGAAGGATGGGTAGAGTCAGGACAACTGGAGGGCTCTATTTTAAGACTATATTTTTCTTGAGATTGTTTGCATGGCAGTGGGATATTGGTTTGGTTCATGGGCCTTAGATTATTCTGAGCAATTGTATATTAAATTTATTTTTATGGATTTATTTAAAATCTTGAAAATTATTAGGAAATTACTTTATGAGACACTTAGTTTCATATAGTAACCTTGGCTCGTGGCTCGGAACGGGCAGGTCCTTACAACACCAGTGTTATTTGTGAGGAAGAAGGATGGAAGCATGCGTTTATGCATCGATTATCGGATGATAAACCGTGCAACCATTAATAACAGATACCCTCTTCCTCACATTGAAGATCTATTTAACCAATTGAGCTTAGCAGTCATCTTCTTGAAGATTAATCAGAGGTCAGGATATTACCAGTTGAAGATTAGGGCATAAGACATCTCGAAGACTGCATCCAGGACCACATATGGATACTACTTGTTTTTGTTCATGCGTATTGGATTGACCAATGCTCCAATAGTGTTTATGGACTTTATGAATAGAGTGTTCAGTTCAAATTTGGACCATCTTGTGATCGTCTTTGTAGACAACATACTAGTATACCCTTTGTCCAAGTTAGAGCATGAGTAACATATGAGGATTGTGATGTAGACACTGTGAGAGCAAAGATTGTATGGGAAGTTTTTAAAGTGCATTTTTCGCTATCAAAAGTGACCTTTCTCCTCCATATCATCTCAACATCATGCAGCTCAGTACATCCACCCAAGATAAAAGCAATAGTGTAGTGGGAACCACCGAAGACACCTACAGAGGTTCGGAGTTTCCTAGGCCAAGCGGGATACTACAGATGGTTTATTCAGGATTTCTCTGCCATAGCAACCTTCTTGCACGGCTGACTATGAAGGAGGAATATAGATGGATGGATGAAAGTGACCATAATTTTAGGACGCTGAAGGAGAGATTGACTTTGGCACCTATCCTCTCATTGCTTGTGGAACATGAGGATTTTACAGTTTACACAGATGCCTCAGAAGTTGGTTTAGGTTGTGTTTTGATGTAGAAGGAGAAGGTTATAGCGTATGCATCTCGCTAGCTAAATGTTCATGAGCGTAACTATCCTACACATGACCTAGTACTCACAGTAGTCATATTCACTCCCTGAATATGGAGGCATTAGTTGTATGGAACATCTTTCAAACTTTTGAGTGATCACCAGAGTCTGAAATGTATCTTCATGTAGAAGGATTTGAACAGTTGATAGAGAAGATGGTTAGATATGTTACCAGATAATGAGATTGACAAGTGTACCACGAGGTGGTAGTAGATACTTTGAGTAGGAAACCAGTACGAAGCTCTGTAGGATTGGCAGCAATGTCAGTGACTTAGTATACTACAAGCTAAAGACAGTTGGTTGGAATGATGGCACAACTGAGCATTCAGCTGAGTGTACTTGAACAGATTAGGGTTGAACAAGAAGCAAATCAACGGTTGAAAAAGTGGTTGGAATAGGGAACACATCAAGAATTGGCCAGAGATGCAGATGGGTTAGTCAGATTGACAGGTTGACTCTTTGTGCCAAATGTTCTAGAGTGTCCTAGACTTCGAAGTACGATTCTTCACAAAGCTCACATGTTGAGATGCTCAATACATCTCGGTGGAGTGAACATATACCATCATGTCTGATGAACATATTGGTGGCCAGTAATGAAGAGAGGTATGCGACACAATTGCCATATGTTTGGTGTGCCAGAAAGTGAATGCTGAGCACAGTACACCCAAGTGGAACACTATAGCCATTGGTCATCCAAGAGTGGAGGTGGGAGAGCATGGCGTATGACTTTGTAGTCGATTTTCCTAGGACCCACCAATAGAAGGATGCAATATACGTCATTATAGATTGACTCACAAAGAGCTCACACTTCATAACTATCAGGATGGATTACCCACTGACCACTTTGGCCATGCTATACAGAGAGCAGATAGTCTGGCTACATGGAGTGCCACGAGTGATCTTATTAGACACGGATCCGAGGTTCATGTCTCTATTTTGGAAAACTTTCCAGGAAACTAGTTACATTGAGTCAAGATTCAGCACAATCTTTAATCCTCAAAAAGATTTGTAGACTAAGAGAACCATACGGATGCTAGAGGATTTGTTCCAAGCATTCAATCTAGATTTTGGAGGAAGTTCGGGAGTGCGTTTACGTCTAGTGGAGTTCTTCTACAACAATAGTTGTGAGGCCACAATTGGAATGACACCATTTAAGGCACAATACGGTAGACCATGTCTATCCCGATTATGTTGGGTACAAGGCAGCAAGCCAATAGTAGTTGGGCCAAAGATGATCCAATAGATACAAGAAGTGGTAACATGGATGAGGAAGACAATGAGGGCAACACAGGTCAAACAGAAAAGTTATGTCGATGAGGGCAGATGTGACGTTCATTTTGTGTTAGGAGATCACGTTCTTCTGAAGGTCTCTCCAACTAATGGAAACAAGAGATTCAGGATGCAAGGGAAACTCAGTCCATCATATATTGAACCATTTCATGTAATCAAGCACATTGGACCAATGGCATACAGGCTAGCATTGCCACCTCATCTATTAGCTATGCAATAACACCCCAAATCTGGTTCATGCTCGGGAACTGAACCGGAATGTAACTAGTCCTAGTTAGGTCGGCTAACCTGAAGCCAACTCATGAGGATCTACTCTCGATGTCTCAAGATGGAAGATGTCAATCACTATGTATTGATGAATGCACAAAAATTAACCTAACATGCTACTACATGGACGACATGTCAACCAATTCACATACTAAATAATTACAATGAAAATTATTAAAATTTGTAAAATAAGACGGACTGAGTCCCCCCAAAAAAGTGCAATTAACAATATCAAATCAACATGTATATATATATATATATATCATACATTTTCATTCAAGAACTTTCTAATTTGCTGTATACTCATTCTGAAGCTTGGGTCTCGACACCCTATGCGTTCTATTCATATTTCTCATCAATTCTAGGTCTTGACTTACATGTTGTACTTATTCAATGTCTAAACATATTTATTAACATGTCATCGTTAGCAATATTTTTACTACAGCACACATCATATCACACCACATCATCATGTATTGCATTTCATTACATCATCCTCAAAATATTAAACATGCTATCATCTGACATAGTGTGATGAAAGAGACGTCACTGCTCCTCTGTCCAGGCTTGCTAATCCAACTCATGATCATCACCTACATATATTATAAAAACAAGTTAATAACGAGTGTTATTGGTCCAAAAATAAAATTGATATCAAACTGGCTATGAAAGAAAACTCTCATATGAAGGAAAACATTCATATACTTCTTGTGAACTCTCTGAAGGGCACCTAATTAGGACCCACTGAGCTACAGACACGGTAGCTTCCTGAACTGACTGCTCTGCTGCTGCTGATGCCTCTCTCAGCATTTTATCATTTCATTTTTAGGTCCATCAGGACTACTAGTATATCCTAAGCCCTCTCCTTTCCTCCATAATTCTCCTAGCCTTGAGAAATCAAACGCAGGGTTGTCATGATCCCTCAGGATTGGAACAGCCCACACACTAATCTAGAGCCTGCTTTGACTGACACATGCACTGCTCATGGTACGTGCAAGTCGGTTTTTCCCATCTCTCGTCTTACTAAAAACTCGATAAAACTATATTGATAGGCCTGGGAAGGGATTTATACAATAGGCCCAAATGCAACTTGTGGGTGGATCTTGTTTTCGAAAACATACTTGAAGGATCTCATCCTTGAGGGTTATTAATCTGGAAGATCAGATCGATCAAATGACCCGGGTTAAGTGGGATTTGACAAAACTCCACATAACTTGTCAATGAAATATTAACACAATACACAATAGAAGAGAGCATAAAACAAGAAATTAGTCCTAACGGACCTAGTAGAAAGCTCCAATCTTATCCACGCACCTAGGCAACAAGCTTCTACTTCGTACCAACACATCAAGACTAAATACTAACACCCAATATAATGCATGAATGCTACACTCCTCATTAATTCATACAAGACAACAACTTATTTACATGCATTTAAATTCAAACTCTAATTTACTATTATAATCCATTAACATACATTTAAATTGGAACCAACACCTATTTACAATGACACCATTTGCATCACAATAAAATCATAAAACAATTCATTATCAAATAAAATTAGATAAAATTATATACCTAATCGTCACTCACGCGGTAACAGCGACAAGGTTGTGGCTCGCTCAAGTGAGGATCGTGGGGAGAGGGATGTGAGAAAAAGTAGAAGGGAGTTGGGTGAGGAGAATGGTGGCGGCTGGATGGTGACGGCGTCAAAGGTTTTGAATGAATAGGTGTCAAGGACGAAAATGAGTGATCGGGATTAAGGTCAGGAGTCATCTCGTAAGGTGTTGGGGGAAGATAATGACTGGTCAATGTAACGACCAGCACTAACCGGCCGGGGGTTACTAAAAATATAAATGATGTAACAATAACATTCAAGAACATGAATCGTAATACGACAAATAAGTCTAGAAACTTATAATTCATAAAAATAAATCGTGTTCTGATAGCATATGACAATACATAAAATAAAATAACTACGTGAGCACAAAGTTCCAAAGTCTCTGACCGTTTCCCATAGCCACATTTATAACACAAGAGGATAAAAGGAAGTCCAATTTATTATCAATTCACCAAACCTAGGTGGGTAAAAGAACCACCAACCACACTTTTAATCCTTAGTCTGAAGCTGCTCACATGCGGAGGCAATTCGCGTTAGTGATAAAACCACTAAGCCGCATAATTAAATGAAACAAGTCAATATAATCCCTATTACAATTTCTTGAGACTTTTAGTAGTTATGAGCCTATGCTGAGCTCCAATTATGCTCGGAGGGGTGGTCACCCCATCCAGCTACAATCCCATGCATGCGCGCACACGCTACATGGCCCACGGCCTGTAGTTGCCGATATTTGCCATTGACTCACCCTCTCGGTATCACAAGTGCATAATGAGCCATCTTGCACCACTGCGCCCTATCACCCCTTTCGGCATGGGGGCAGGTATTTAATCTGTCAGGGGATGTTGCCCTGTGTCGAATTGAGTCAATTCATTAACCCCGGTTGCGCTCAGTGCATGTTGGTCGGATATGAACACAAGTCGACCAAGACTCCCACATAGTATTTTATTTAAGGGTGCGGCGCCGTGTCGGACTGAGTCAATTCCTTGACCCTGGTTGCACTCAAAGCATGGTGATCAAATCTGGGCTCAGGCCGACTAGGGCTACCAAAAAGGGAAAATACAACATTTCCAATAATTATACAGACCTGGATAATTCGTAAGTGAACTTGCAACCATGACCAACGATCCTAATCTGAACGAGAACATAAAATTATACATTAGTATAATTTTATTCGAGTATAAATGCTTGCAAGTGCATGACTTAAATATATCATTATTAGAATTCGACAACATAAAGCATGCAACATTCAACAATATTAAATATTAAATTCTCAACGTTTACAACAAGTCTAGTGAGATAATTAATTATTCATGTGACATAATTATTTAAGTCATACTTTACATTTTAAATTAATTATTTAAATCGTAATTCACACTTCACTAATGATAAAATAATTATTTAGTTATAAACAATTATTTAATTACTATTATTAGTATATTTTCTTTTGAAATGCTAAATACTTAACCATGATTTTGACGATTTCCTTTACCGTTTTAATTTTTAATCACTAGCATTATTAATAGTCATTTAGTGAGTACCAGATACTTAATTCATTGATTAAAAGCTTTGGTATACCTATAATAATTTATTAACTTTTAATTAATTCAGAATATTTAAATAGCCATTAATTAAGTCGTTTGATTTAATTATGTAAAATGATTTGTATTATCCTAATTCAAAGATACTACTAATATAATTATTTTAACCTATTCAACTTAATAAAGGTTCGAACTTTATATATTTTTATTATGCTATTTAGGTTAATGCTTGTGATTTTCACACAATTATAGTTTATTAACTCATTTTCTACCTTACTAACTTGTTATTAAAATAATCACTTTATGTACCTAGTAGTAAATTTAATATGGTAAAGGTGAAATCTTTATTTCATTAATCACTTATAACCATCCGATTTAAATTAATAGCTTATAGTAAACCAATTAATTATCAATAGTTTATCATTACCGTATTTTTTTACTCATGGCAATTTTGAACAATAATTAATTAGTTTACCAACTGTAACCCATAAACATTTGAATAATAATTGTTTAAGGATTTATTACAAGTTAGTATTATTTTTAACCTGAGCTGGTGTCGAGTCAAGTTTTATTTACGAGTTTGACACTAGAGGGATTCTTCTTCCCTACTGACCCTTCTCTTCTTCAAACCTTATATTGGAACAAAACCAAATCACGATCTCCATGCACACAAGCCTCAAGATAACCACTTTCTTGCACCTTGCTCCAATTCAAAGGTTCCGCTACCTTAGGCCGGCATCAGACTAGGAAAGATCAGCCACAACTGGACGACGAAGGGAATAGGGTCATCCTCCCATGTCGGGGCACTCGCCGCCATGATTCCCGGCGAGGAGGTCGTCAGCAGTGGACTATGCCGGTGGCAGGACTAGGTCTTCTAGCCTTGAAATTAAACTGCTGTAATGGAACCCTTGATGGAGCTTGTAGATGAAGAACAACCGGTGTCTTTCCACCCTATGAAGCTTCCATTACAACGCTTGTGTGCAGAGGAACGCCACCACCTTGAAACTCCGTCCACTAACCGGAGCAATTCCGCCACCCATCGGAAATGATGGTCAAGGCGAGCCAACCCTTCGACCCAACAGCCAGAGGGACCGTCGGGGGTGTGAGGGGATGCCTTGCAAATTTTGCCTAAGATCGCCCATCTTGCCAAAAATTTAGAACTCGTCGGCCATGGAAAGGATTTCAGTCGTATACAATTTCGTTTAGTTTTTACTTGTTGATTTAAAACTTGAATTCCGACAATTATCAAACTTATTATCATTAAAGATTTAGGTAACGATTAGCAACAATCCCCATCATCGCTACAACCAGCGATGATCTCCAACAAAGAAGAAAACAACCCAATACACAAAACTGAGAGGAATAGAAATCGCAACAATTTTTATCAATTATCATTCATTTATAGATTTCAAAATATGCATGCATGGAAACTAAGAATAGGGAGATAGGGAGGATACCCAAACAAGGAGGAAGCAGACTCCGGAGAGGAAGAAGAGAAGAAGATGAGAAGTAGGCGGCTAGGGTGAGGAAGACGCCCCAACCCAAAAATGATGGCAAGGGTATGGGAAAACACCCCAACACCAGAATTTAACCGGGTAGAGAATAAAACATAATAATAATATAATAATAATAATTTATCTAATATTCCATCCTTCCCAGACTGAGTAAAATATATATATATATATATATATATATATATATATATTATTTTACAATCTTTACAATCTCCCCAACTTAGAAATATTTCGTCCCAGAAATATCATAACGGGCAACAGGAGAGTCTGGATTAATTATTTCTTCGGTACTACTTCATACTACTACAATTATTAAAATTTTATGCCACGAATAGGCTAGGGTATTTCCTTGCTATTTCTTGTTCAGTCTCCCATGTACCTTCCTCTAACTCCTGATTTTTACACAATACTTTTACCAAAGGAATTTCCTTGTTCCTAAGTGTCTTTATTTCTCTTGCTAGGATGCGAATCGGCATTTCTTCGTAGGTTAAATTTGATTGTAGCTCTAAGCCTTCAAAATTGGTGATTATATGATCTTCATCTCGTACATATTACTTTAGCATTGACACATGGAAAACATTGTGTACTCCAATTAGGCTTAGTGGCAATGCTAGTCTATACGCACAATTTCCTACTCAATCCAGGATTGGGAGTGGTCCTATGAATCTTTGTTTCAACTTCCCTGATGTTCTACACAAACTCCCGAACTTTGAACTCTAGGTCCCTCCTTCGAGTATCAGCATAACTCTTCTGTTGATCTTGAGCTGGCTTAAGCCTTTACTGAATGAGTTTCACCTTTTCAGTTGCTTCCCTCACCATCTCTGGCCCGACTTTAACTATTTCGGTAGAGTCCAGCTAACACAATGGAGACATGTAGGGTTTACCATATAAGGCTTCAAATGGTGCCATCCCTATATTGGCTTGGTAAAAGTTGTTGTAGGTGAATTTAGCCAAGGCTAAGTGTTTCTCCCAGTCACCTCCCCAGTCAAGAATGCAAGCTCGCAACAAATCTTCCAAAGTTTGAATAGTCCTCTCACTCTGACCAACAGTTTGAGGATGATATGCTGTACTTAGCTTGATTTGGGTCCTCGTGGCTTTTTGGAAAGCTTCCTAGAAATGTGAGGTGAATAGGGGATCTCGGTCGGAGACTGTCACCTTTGAAATCCCATGCAACTTGACAATATTGTCGACATACAATCCTGCTAGGTATTCCGTAGTCCTCATTGATTTCGTGGGGATGAAGTGAGCTACCTTAGTTAGTCTGTCCACAACCACCTATATGGAGTCATACTTCTTCTGAGTCCTTGGGAGCTTTGCAATAAAATCACATGTGACACACTCCCATTTCCAAGTTGGTATTTCTAAAGGTTTCAATAGTCCTCCAGGTAGTTGATCTTGGGCTTTGATCTGTTGGCAAGTCTGACACTTGGAGATAAAATCCACAACATCCCTCTTCATCCCAATCCACCAGTAGGTTTGCTTTAAATCCTGATACATTTTAGTAACTCTAGGGTGTATCGAGAACTTTGAGCGATGAGCCTCCTCCAAGATATTCCGCCTCAGTGCATCATCCTTGGGTACACACAACCTTCCTCTAAATCTGATCACACTATTGGAATCACCCATTTGTGCTAGCTTAACACGATCAACAAAGTCATTGGAAATAACCAAATTTGCCAATAACCCTGTTAGTTGCTCCACATGGCTGATAGCCACCACTTCTGCTGACATAGCCCATAGTCTAGCTAGCTGCTAACCCTTGTCCACTTTTCCCTTCTGACTCAGCACATCTAATACCACATTTGCTTTCCCTTGGTGGTATAAGATTTGGAAGTTGTAGTCCTTTAAATACTATATCCACTGCCTCTATCAAAGGTTAAGGTCATTCTGGGTGAAGATGTACTTCAAACTCTGGTGGTGAAGACTTCAAACTGTACTCCATACAAGTAGTGTTTCCAAATCTTCAGGACAAAAACCACTGCTGCCAGTTCCAAGTCATGGGTTGCAAAATTTTGCTCATGAATCTTCAATTGAAAATAGGCATAGGCCACCACTTTACCTCCCTGCATAAGGACACATCCTAAACACAATAGGGATGCATCACTGAGGACTACAAATCCTTCATTGCCATTTGGCAGTGTCAAGAATAGTGTAGTTGTTAGACTCATCTTTAGAGACTGGGAACTCTCCTCACACTTACTACTCCATTCGAACTTAACTCCCTTCCTTGTGAGTTTGGTCATCGGTGATGCTACTAAGGTGAAGTCTTTAATAAATTTCCTGTAGTAACCCGCTAAACCATGAAAGCTTTTGATGTCAGTGACTGACTTGGGCTATGGCCAATCAGTGACTGTTTTCACTTTTGATGGAACCACTGCAACTCTGGACTTTGAGATAATATGACCAAGGAAGTTTACCTCCTTCAACCAGAAGTCACACTTTGAGAGTTTGGCAAACAGTTGATTCATAGAGTTTGGCACACGATGAACTCAAGTCGACCAAGACGCCCACATAGTAATTTTTTAAAGGGGGCAGCCCTGGTTGGCCTAAGCCCAGATTTGACCATCATGCACTGAGTGCAACCGGGGTCATAAGTCATATAATTACAAGAAACAATTAATATATTCCACAACATTTAAATTACGTCTTTTAGTGATTATGAGCCTATGCTGAGCTCTTAATATGTTGGGTTGGTGGCTGCCCATCTAGCTACAATCCCATGTATGCGCACACACGCTACATGGCCCTTGGTTTGTAGTTACCGATATTTGTCATTGACTCAGCCTCTCTGTATCACAAGTGCATAATGTGTCTTGCGCCACTGCGCCCTATCACCCCTTTTGGCATGGGGGTAGGTAATTAATCTTTCAGGTGGTGCTGCCTTGTGTCAGATTGAGTCAATTCATTGACCCCTATTGCGCTCGGCATATGGTGGCCAAATATGAACTTAAGTCGACTAGGACTCCCATATAGTAATTTTTTTAAGGGTGCTGCCCTATGTCGGACAGGGCCAATTCTTTGACCATGGTTGCGCTCGGCGCATAGTGATCGAATGTGGACTTAGGCCGACCAAGACTCCCAAATCGAAATATTTAACATTTCAAGTAATTATACGAATCTGATATTGTAATGAGGAACCCGCAACTATGACACACTATCCTGAAGCCTTCGCTTTGTGAGTCAAATGTGCTCACAAACTATCCAGAGGATGTTTTATTTAACAGAATTTTCCTTTATATAAAAGAATATGTGTAGAAATCAAGAAGTCACTACATTAGATTTTATTAATATGTGTGGAATTCAATAAGGTACTATATTAAATTTTATAGAAAAGATCGTAATCACAAATAATTATATTAAATTCCAGCAATTAGTTTGATAATGAAAAGTCAAAAACTTATTATTTACTTAATGTGAATGATTGTTAAATTGCACACATAACTCCCAATCCCAAAAATTCAATAAACAAAATTTATTTAAAATCATTCATAAATATCATTGTACCGATATCATAAAGGTCAATATTGATTTTTAAGAATATTATTTAGTTAAATATTATTTATAGTTTGTTCTTAAGATTTACAAAACCCTAAATAAAATTACTGAATTATTTTTTTAGGGTTTTACACATAACATGCTAGGTTTATTGATGGATGTGTTAAAAAAATTTATTGTTGAGTGATTGATTTGTAATGTTAACCTAATGCAACATAGCGTAGGAAATTTGATAAGGATTGATGTATTATTTGATGTGAGTTGTGTCTTGATGTGTTTTCATATAAGATGTGTGAATGCATCATAAGCAGGCCTAGCTTTTAGTTTGATGTATAGGTATAGAGTAGGAGTTCCACGCCTAACCACACGACACTATTAGAGCTTCTACTAGGTCCGTTTAGAACTCACTTGTGGTTTGACTTTTATACACTATCATGATTTGTTTTAATAGGTAAGCAGAAGTGTCGAATGGTGGATTTATTGTATTATACTCCATATGGGCCATCTATTTGCATGAAATTTTTTGATTAATAACCCTCGTAGATGAGATCCCTCGAGTATGATTTTGAAAACAAGATCAACCACAAGTTGCCTTCGGGCATTATATATAAATCCCTAGCTATGCCTATGTACATGTAGTTTTTTTGAGTTTTCAGTGACATGTGAGACAATGGGAAACCCGACGACCTCATCTTGAGATAGGGCCTGCGTTTGTCAAAGAGGGCTAGGGAATTGGTGAGCGTGCATTCCATTCTCGAGGGATCCTGATAACTTCACCTTTGAGTTCCTCAAACCCGCAAAAGTATTGAGGTTTATAGGTATTACTATGCAGCGCATGTCTAGACTTGTAGTTTCTATGGGTACTGAAGGCGCATCCCTGAAAGTGATTAGCCTTTGAACTAAAGTCCATGAGTGATACGGAGGATGTAGAGGGCTAAAAGAATAGAGATTGATTTTCCTGCCCAGGGGATTTTTTAAGTTGCCAAAGAATGAGATGAGATAGAAAGGGGACCCTGTCGTGCAAGGTTGATGGTCCCTAATTATTGCCCTTATGAGAGATTCTATGAGCAAGAATAATAATGTTTTCATTCAACAGGAGGGTTAGCACTCTTATGTCAGTTTGTTATTCATTATTTTTTGACTGGTAACGCTCCTTACTAATGTCTTTCTATTGTCTATGTAGGTGAGAATTTTAAGGATTCAGTGCTGTCGGGACTGTGGAGGTGCCGCAATGAAATTATGCACACATGTACCTATTCAATGTTATTGATGATGATGAGAGTTGAATTGTTTCGAATGATGGAATTTGAATGTCATTCTATGAATTTATATAAAATTTTTGCATGCGAATGTAGATTGTGAATAGAAAAGAGTAGGTTGAGCAATGGAGTCTATACTCGGCTTGAAAGGATGAAGAAAGTGATGATAATTTAAATACTGAGAGAAATGTCGTGTTTTGACTATTTTTCTATTTTTTATTGATAAAAATATATATTTCTTGCTGCTAACAGGGGGGTCCCCATTGCACTTTTAAGGGAGACTCTGTCCATTTTGTTTTGAAAAAGGTTATTTTCGTTAAACTTTTCACTTGTTTGGGTTTTTATACTTGAGTGCATATCATATCATGCATCTAAGATGACGTTAGAGCCTAAGCATTTCATCAATGCATTGTATGGTTGCATCACCATCTTGACATGCTGAGGGTAAATTCTGGTCAGCTTAACCGAATCTAGTAGATTAGTGAACGGTTCGGTCACTGGTAGCATCTTCGGGTTGGTTCATGGGTGAACTGAAGTGACGTGTTATAGTTACTCTCAGCCTTGTGGACCATTCTTATGAAAGACTTAGACTGGGAAAACTCCAAGTGACCTCCCTGGCTCATTTATGGTATGTTTCTTCCTATTTTTAGTTCTTGTTCGGAAGTTCTCGTGTTGTTTGCCTATTGATATGGTTGTTTATATTTTTACTGTATTTTTCACATATATATCAATCCGTTAAAAATCATTGAGAGGTTGTTTCACGTAATTTTCATTTCTAGATTAATTGTTATGCTTTTTGTATCATTAGTGTCTCTAGATCTGTACCGGTATGGTATAAAATTCATAACCCATGGTGTAGATGTCTGATTTGTATGATCATGGTATGTTGTTTTCACACAATAGAGATCTACAAGTTATATGTTGAGGCATATCAACTTATTTGGCATGGATGACTATGAAATGGTCTGCAATCAGATGTAAGGTTACAGCTTTCTATGTTCTAGTAACCTCATTGTCCCTTTACCCAATTTTTACTCATTCTTGTGGCTTTCATTTCATGGTCTACTTAATACTCGTCTGTTATGATTGATGTTAGAATTTTCCAAGCTAAAATGACCTTAATTAAGACTTGAACAAAATTGTTAAACCATTATGTGTACCTTTGTTTCTGTTGTGTTTGTCTATGTTTTGTGTTGAACTAGGTGTTAGGTTAATTATAAGACCACATGAAAATCAATAATAATTAAATAATAATTCACTAACAGTCTACTAAAAATGTGTAAATTTTGATGTTAAACAAAATTTCATCTTGGTGGTTAATTGGCTTGGATTGTTGTTGGGCAAAGAAACTAGGTTCATAATCCTATTCGTAGGATTTAAATTGAAAAATCTATGGACAATATATTCATTTCGGGAAAAATTATTAAATAAATTATAGAGTTTAATAAGTTCCACAATAATGTCTCTTTAATTTTTCAAAGCATTTTGGGCAAGTAATTAATTCTGTAGAATTTTCTAAATCTACCCTGGTTGGGTAAATTACAAAAATCAGTAAATCATCTGTCAAGATTAGAAAATTACCTAGTCCCAATTACAAGGAAATGACCTGAAAACTTAATGGGATAAAGTTTCAAGTGTTATCTTACTATTTCAATTGACCCAACCCATTTGGACTTCTGAGGTCCATGTGTAAAACCCATGATTCGAGTCAGGGTTTTATATTCAGACTCGATCGGTCTGACCGTTATTTTGAGTCGAGTCAGTTTTAGAACATGTGTACTGAGCCGACACCAGTCGCGTGTATGAGCTATGAGGGTCATGCGTACCTAAGTATATGATGATAACGTCATGAACACAACAGACAGAATGAGTTATCAGAATATATGAGAGTATGCCAGTCATTTTTTTAATTTTATTTTTATATATAGTGGATCGTAGAATTAGTTTTAGGTCGTTTACCGCGTTAGGACGTATTACGGGCAGTTTGGATTGGTTGATAGTTCTAGAGCATATCATTATGATGTTTTGGTGTTTGCTTGATATTATGGGATTTTTCCCAATTTTTTTAGGATTTAATACGACTTAGTTATTATTCTTGACTTGAGCCAGAGATGAGTAAAGTCTTATTTACGAGTTTGCCACCAAATATCCCCCGACCTTTTCTACTTCCTCGCCCAAACCCTTGCCCAGACGCCGCCCCTTTTGCTTGTCGTCGCCGCCGCCGTCGACGCCGGCCTACCGCCGATCGTCGCCGCCAGGCCCTGCCTCGACTTTGCCAGGCCCTGCCGATCGCCGTACCTAGCGTCCCGGCTACGTTTCGGTTGCGTTGCCGATTCTGCCGCCGCGATCCAGTGGTTGCCTCGGCACCTTCGACCCTCCAGTGAGCTTCCCCGACCAGATCGAAGCCCATCGCCACCCAGACCGGCCGATTCTACTCCCATCGCCGTCGCTCTCTTTTAGGCATTTTCAGGTGAGCTGCTGCCTCCGTTGGCCATGTTGACGTAGTAAATATGTCGGGCTCGCCAAGCCGGTTCCAATGGTACGCAATATGACCACTTTCCGGTTAGTAGACGCCGCCGGCGACTGTCGCCAGAAAACGGATGGAACATGCCAAAAAACCACCAAAACCTATCCAAAAACCAGATTTGGAGGAATTTAGCAGATCTTCGACGGAGTTTATCTAGTCGAACCTGATCGACTTCGGATGCCGACGAGCACTAGATCGAGCTCTGAGGTGCTGGACGGAAACCCTAGTCATCGTCGATTACCGATGACGTGAGTTATAATTACCTGTGAGTTAGTTATTTAAAATTATGATTGTTAGCACAACATGATAGGATTGAAATTGATGATTGTTAGCACAACATGACAGGATTGATTGATTCCCATGACAAAAGCCTGAGCATGAAACAAGTAATGATATGTACGATATGATTGATAATGGGTAAATGATAAGAGATCTAATGAGATAAGTAAATATGAAGATGCTAATCGAGTATGACGTAAAAACACAGTAAAATTGGTATGAATAGGATTAGTTAGAATTATTTTCATACTTACGATTATTTGATTGTTTATTGATATTTATTGAGTTTGATACATCATTTAGTTACCGGGCGTTAGAATTCAGTTTTGATGTGTAGGTACGGAGTAGGAGCTCGCCGCATGGGCGCGATGAGACGCTTGGAGCTTCTACCAGGTCCGTTTAGGACTCAACTCTATTTTACGTTCTCTTCTATTGTATGTTCATTTTATTATCTGCAGGACGGGTTAAGTGGCATTTTATCGGATCCCACTTAACTCGGGCCATTTAACCGAACAGTTTCCCGGATTAATAACCCCTCGAGGATG
Organism: Piper betle; assembly: GCA_033002965.1. Taxonomy (NCBI): domain Eukaryota; kingdom Viridiplantae; phylum Streptophyta; class Magnoliopsida; order Piperales; family Piperaceae; genus Piper; species Piper betle. The sequence goes on along the minus strand of JAURVB010013252.1, from coordinate 1,520 downwards.
ATTTCGAAAACAAGATCCACCACAAGTTGCCTTCGAGCCTATTATATAAATCCCTACCCAGCCCTATATATATATGTAGTTTTTGCGTTTTCAGTGAGACGAGAGATGGAGAAACAGATTGCACATACCATGAGCGGATGTCGTGATAGTCAAAGCGGGCTCTGGATTAGTGCCAGTGGACTATTCCATTCCCGAGGGATCCTGACAACTCCGCGTTTGAGTTCCTCACACCCTGAGAACATGGAGGTTTATGGTTCAAAGGGTACTAAAGGTGACTGAGTCGCTCCTGAGAGTACTCGGCCTTCGTGCTCAAGGCCAGGAGAAATATGGAGGTAAGGAGAGGGCATAGGATTTGAGACCAAAAAATGAAGAAAGAAAATGTCGAGAGCGGCATCAGCAGCAACAGAATAGTAAGTTCAGGATGCTACCGGGTCTACAGCCCAGTGGCTCCTCAGTAGTGCCCTTCAGAGTGTCTACGTGGAGTATATCATGTTTCTTTCATATGAGAGTTTGCTCTCATAGTCAGCTTGTTATAGTTATTTTATTTTCCAGATTAGTAACACTTGTTACAGACGTGTTTTTATACTATAAGTAGGTAACAATTACGAGTTGGAGGGGCCAGTTTGGACGGAGGAGAACTGTTGTCGTTTGCACACATGTCAGTCAATTGAGTGTTTATATTGTGTTTATGATATTATTATATGGTGTGATTAAGTGCTTGAGATATGATGATGTGACATGATTAATTGTTAAGATATGATGAGATGATGTGAGCATGAATAGATTGCACAATGATAGCGTAGTGGATTGAGACCCAAGTTTCAAAATGAGTTACAACATGTTAGATTTTATATTTTGTATGAATGAAATTGTTTGATATATGGTTATATATATATTTGAATATGTATATTTGATAGGGTGGCCCCTAATTGCATTTTTAGGGGAAACTATGTCCGTTATATTTCAAAATTTTTATTAATTTTTATCGGGATTGTCTTGGTGTGTACTTTGATTTGCATGTCATTCATGTAGTACCATGTTAGGGTTTGTGCATTCATCCATGCTTGAGAGTTGTATCTTCATTTTAAGACGCCGAGATTGGATCCGTATGAGTTAGGTTCGGGTTAGCCAACCTAATCGGGGCCTGTAACATACCGGTTCGGTTCATGAGCGTGAACCGGATTTGGGGTGTTACAGAATTGGTATCAGAGCCACTCTCTGCCGATTAAGATGTAAGATACTTTTATAGGTGATGTGTGTAAAAGACTGCTCCAAGTCCAGCTGGCAGTATGTTTCTTTTGATTTTCTTTACATTGAGATCTTTTTTCATAAGTTAGTTACATAACAGTGTATTCAGGACTTGATCAAAACTATGTAGAATTGGCCTTAGTTAAGCTGGCAGGTCATTTCTATGGATTTTATCATGATATCAAATTGTTTGTCAGTTAGATGTGAGTAGAGAATATTGTAGTTGTAAAACCCACGATTCGAGTCAGGGTTTTATATTCAGAACCGGTCGG
>JAURVB010013251.1:0-33342 GCA_033002965.1 Piper betle | reverse complement strand
AAATCTATTCAATTAAATCATGTTAAGTTCCATTCTTCTCTAGAACGAAATATAAAACTACTCCATAATAAAAATAGAAAATGATATAAAAAAGAAACTAATTTTTATTATAAAAGAAAAAGAAATTACAAAAACTAAAACTACTACTTCTACTACACTCTGAAGCCAAGAGATGAGATATGATCAACAACAAATGACTACCCCTTTATATAGAAGTGGAGACACAAGAATTCGAAGAGGGTGTTCACAAATCGACGTAATCCAATTAATTATAATGTCCCTTTAAGTTTCCAACTGTTCGACTCCATTGAACACCATACATTGTAGCTATTGGGTGGCGCCAAATGTCATGACCAATCAAATCCAAAGCTTAATTTATTCATCTTTTTCTGCATAAAACATCAAAGTTAAGTATATATAATAAAATATTAATTAACTAAAATAATAAAGTAAAATATTACTTAATTAATAATGTTTATACCCGGGAAGTACAAAATCATATTAAAAACATAGGTAAATATTATATATTTTAAACACTTAACACACCCCCAAACTTAAACTTTTGCGCGTCCAGGAGAAAATGACCAGCAGCCACACCAAATGCCATGTTTGTCTGCTATAGTCCAAGCAATAGCTGACTTGTGATCTTTTAGTATTCTCATCAGCTTCTCTTTCTGCAATATAGTTAGCTCTGGAGATATAATAATAGGAAGAGTGTCATCAAGCCCTAAGAATATATACCTGAGATGTTTTGGAAGTTTCTTTAGCTCCAAAATAGGTGGTACTTCATTTGATGGCAGCAATTTGTGGAATGGTAGATTTGAGGTTTCCATAACTTTGAATCGTTGACGCAAAATTGGTTGTGAATCTAATACTTTAACCATCTCATCCACAGGTGGATCATCCTTAACATTGTGTGCTTGGCTCAACCGAGAAAGGTGGTCTGCTACAACATTCTCACTTCCTTTCTTGTCTTTAATCTCCACATCAAATTCCTGCAATAAAAGAACCCAACGGATTAGCCTAGGTTTGCAATCCTTCTTAGACAAAAGGTATTTTAGCGCAGCATGATCGGTATATACAATAACCTTTGAACTCAACAAATATGATCTAAACTTATCAACAGCATGCACTACTGCTAACAATTCCTTTTCAGTTGTAGTATAATTGCGTTGTGTATCATTCAATGTCTTACTAATATAATAGATAACATAGAAAAAGGTGCCCTTCCTTTGGCCTAAAACAGCACCTATTGCATGGTCACTGGCATCACACATTAATTCAAAAGGTTGTGACCAATCCGGTGCAATCATAATGGGAGCTGAAATCAATTTATGTTTCAAAGTCTCAAAAGCTTTCAAACATGCATCATCAAAATAAAAAATTGCATCTTTTTCTAGTAAAGCACATAAAGGTTTTGAGATTTGAGAAAAATCCTTTATAAAACGTCTGTAGAATCCCGCATGTCCTAAAAAACTTCTAATTTCTTTCACCGATGTAGGAGGTGGGAGCTTTTCTATAGCTACAACTTTTGCCTTGTCTACTTCAAGTCCTTGGCATGAAACTTTATGTCCCAAAACTATTCCTTCCTGTACCATAAAATGACATTTTTCCCAATTAAGAACAAGATTAGTATCTTGACAACGTTTAAGAACACAAGATAAAATAGATAAGCATTCATCAAACATCTCTCCAAAAATAGTAAAGTCATCCATAAATACTTCTAGGCCATGTTCAATCATATCAGTAAAAATGGCCATCATGCATCTTTGAAATGTAGCGGGAGCATTACACAAGCCAAAGGGCATTCGCCGAAAAGCAAAAGTGCCATAAGGACAAGTGAACGTCGTTTTCTCTTGATCCTCGGGTGCAATGGTAATCTGATTGTAACCTGAATATCCATCAAGAAAACAATAGTAAGCATTCCCAGCTAATCTATCAAGCATTTGATCAATAAAAGGAAGAGGAAAGTGATCTTTTTTTGTAGCCTTGTTGAGCTTCCTATAGTCCATGCACACACGCCATCCCGTGATGGCTCTTGTAGAAATTAGTTCGTCTCTCTCATTCTTTACCACAGTTATACCTCCTTTCTTTGGTACACATTGTATTGGACTTACCCAAGTACTATCAGCAATGGGATATATCACACCAGCATCCAACCACTTAATAATTTCCTTCTTGACCACTTCTTTCATGTTGGGATTGAGTCGTCGTTGATGCTCTACAGTTGGACTGCATCCATCCACTAAGTTGATTCTATGCATATAAAAGGCAGCGCCAAAAACTTGTTCGAATAATTTTAATAGCATGCAAGTGTACATGGTCGTAACAAGTAATATAATGATAAATTAGATTATCGTTCCCACAGGGAGATGAATTTCCTTAAATTAATTAAAGAAAATAAAATTAAGAACAAAACAAAAATAATTAACTTAACGGAATCTAAATACTAACTTTAAATTAAAAGAGAAGTCAAAATTATAAAACTCGTTCTAGAGTCGAATTTCCCTTAACATGATTTTAATCTTCATCATATCTTACTTTTATCTTTTATTCCCTCGGATTGTCGATCTAGGATAATTATACGACATGGTGGCTCCCGCTCCTTCATGCTTCTATTATTTTGCCTCAATTTCTACCTCCCGGTGATAATTGATTAATCAACAAAATAACGCATTAAGAATTGCCTTACAACCGCATACGGTGTTGTGTATCTTCCGACCACAACGACAAACAAGTCAAAAGACTCGTCGTATGATGAATTATCAATGACTAATCTAATTAATTTCTCCCGAAATCTAATTAAACCTCATGATCTAAAAATAGGTGATCAATCTATTCTTAGCATTAAGAATATGATAATTCAAACATTCCGATTGAATAAAAGAGTAAAAGCTTGAAATAGATTCAATTAAATCATGTTAAGTTCCATTCTTCTCTAGAACGAAATAATAGACTACTCCATAATAAAAATAAAAAACAATATAAAGAAGAAACTAACTTTTATTACGAAAGAGAAAGAAATTACAAAAACTAAAACTACTACTTCTACTACAATCTGAAGCCAAGAGATGAGATATGATCAACAACAAATGACCACCCCTTTATATAGAAGTGGAGATACAAGAATTCGAAGAGGGTGTTCACAAATCGACGTAATCTAATTAATTATAATGTCCCTTTAAGTTTCCAACTGTTCGACTCCATTGAACACCATACATTATAGCCATTGGGTGGCGCCAAGTGTCATGACCAATCAAATCCAAAGCTTAATTTATTCATCTTTTCCTGCATTAAAACATCAAAGTTAAGCATATATAATAAAATATTAATTAACTAAAATAATAAAGTAAAATATTACTTAATTAATAATGTTTATACCCGAGAAGTACAAAATCATATTAAAAAAATTGGGTAAATATTGTATATTTTAAACACTTAACACACCCCCACACTTAAACTTTTGCGCGTCCCGAGCAAAATATCATAACAAAGAAAATTTTATTACACTAAAATACTTAGTCCCCATTATGTTCTCATATGCTTCTCAATCAGACCCTCAAGAGTCAACAAGATGTCAATCAAATTAGAAATTCCCTTTCATTAATCACAACGAAAAGAAAGCTCTCTCTGTGTGTGTGTAAGATAATCCATTGGCTTATCATTCTCATCTACAACTAAGAGAATACAATCAAGCACATGCTTAAATATGTTCACCTTTCGCTCCCATCTCCACTAATATAGGCAATGCCAATTTAATGGAATCAATAGGTCTTTATAGGTTGTAACGGGGCTAGGGGCTAGGGACCAAAAATAGGATAAATAAGATAGAAAAATCAGAGGCTAATATGCACCCTAGCATTAAAAATCCTTTCTAAATCCTAACATACATGATTAGCAAATCCCCAAACACCGTATCAATATGACAGAAACTTCCTTAAATGTAGTATCGACTTGACCCAATATAAGAATTAACTTTGCCTTGATTTTCCATTGACTACCTGCTACTTTTTCTTTTTTTCTTTTATTTCAAACCAGTGGAAGACTATTGCTTCATCTTGTGTTTACTGGTGGAGGATCAGTGATCAAATTTAAAATATCTGGGAAGTTGAAGCCAAGATTCATAGGACCGTTTCCAATCCTGCATCGAGTTGGGAATTGTGCATATAGATTAGCATTGCCACCAAGCCTAGCTGGAGTACACAATGTTTTCCATGTGTCAATGCTAAAGAGGTATGTACGGGATGAGAATCATATCATCACAAATTTTGAAGACTTAGAGCTACAATCAAATTTAACCTATGAGGAAAAGCCGATCCGCATCCTGGCAAGTGAAATAAAAACACTCAGGAACAAGGAAATTCCTTTGGTAAAAGTATTGTGGAAAAATCAGGGATCAGAAGAAGCTACATGCGAGACTGAATGAGAAATGGCAAGGAAATACACTAGCCTCTTTGTGGCATAGGATTTTTATAATTGTAGCGGCATGAACTGATCTCGAAGAAATAAATAAAGTTAATCATAATTGTTCTGTTGCCTGTTATGATATTTCGGGGACAAAATATTTCCATGTTTGGGAGAATGTAAAGACTGTGGGAAAAAAAATTATTATATTCGACTCGGGCAGGGAAGGATCGAATGTTAGAAAATTAATATTAATTATATTATATTCTCTACCCGGTTAAGTCTACCTGGTTAAATATTTTATTCTTTACCCGGTTATCCTGATTAAACAGAATAAAATATGGGTGTTGGTGTGTTTCCACAAACCCTAGCCGTCATTTCATTTTATAAAGGACGTCCTCCACCCTAGCCTTCATTCGCATTCTCTTCTCCTTTTCCTTGCCGGCGTGTCTTCTTCCTTACTTAGATATTCTTCCTATCTCCCTCTTCTTAATTTTCTTGCATGCACATTTTAATTGGAGAATAAGCTTTATAATCGTGAGGATTAAAGTTTAAAATCAATAAGAAAGAAACTAAACAGAAATTAAAATTTAATTCCGCCGACAAGTCCCCTGTTTCGTCAAGATGAGGAAGCACATGCAAGGTGGTCGGGAATCGGTGGCGAGGGTTATTCCAACATCGGAAGATGATCCTACTCTCTTCGTTGATCAGTGTAGAGTCGATCTCATGTGTGTGGATGTCGGCCTAGGGTGGTAAATGGCCAAAAATAGTAGCGGCGGCAAAAATAGGGGCGACGGCGGTGGGGGTAGAAATCCGGCCGTCCTGGGTGGCAACAGGTTCCAATTTGGTCGGGGATGGTAGATAGGTGGTCGAGCATGTCGAGGAGACCACCCAATTGAGGCCGTGATGCTCGCCGGCGGTGGAATTGCTGATGCAAGCGCGCCGCTAGGAAGGCGAAGCGGGCATCACTGCGGCTGGAAGACAGCCGGAGTTGGCTGGGGCGACACTGCAAGGACATGGCAGGGCTGGTCGACGATGATTGATGGAGGCCGGTGGTGGTCTTGCGGCGGCGGCGGCTGGAGGGCACCTGGAGTCGGAAATAGAACATGCCGGAGAAGGAGGAAAAAAATTACCTTGGGTGGCAATCTTGTAAATAATGCTTAACTCGACACAACTCGAGTTAAATAAAAATACCAACTCTTAAGTAACACCTGACTCGATACAAAATCGAATTAAAAATAATTCGAACTCGTAATAAATCTTTAAAAATAATTATTTTAATGGGTTATGGGTAAAGTTAATAAACTAACTAATTATTATATGAAATCGCCACGAGTAATGAAAACACGGTAACGATAAACGGTCGATAATTAATCGGCGTAATTCAAGTAATTAAATTAAATTGGAGGGTTATAAGTAATTAATAAAATAAAGATTTTACCTTTACTATATTAAATTTAATATTAGGTAAGTAAAGTGATTATTTTAATAACGAGTCAGTAATGTAGAAAATTGGTTATTAAACTGCAGTCGGGTAGCAATCACTCGCGTCGAACGTAAATAGCCTAATGAAAATAAATAAAATTTTAAACTATATTGAGTCTAATAATTTGAAATAATTGTATTAATAATATTTTTGAATAATACAAATTATTTTAAATAATTTAATTGAATAACTTAATTAATTAAATTGCTGTAAATATCTATAGCGATTAAAAATTATAACCATCAACTAAATCATCAAGATCGGAGTTAAATAATTATCACCGCAAAAGAAAATTAAATACTTGTTATTAGTAATAATTATTTTAACAATTGTTAGGTATTAATTATGATTTAGATAATTAATTTAAAATGTGAAGTGGGATTTACTTAATTATGTCAGAGGAATAATTAATTATCTCACTAGATTTGTTGATAATTTAATATTTAATATTTTAAAAATGATATATATATTAGATATTTAGTTGCATGTATCCCCACTCGAATAAAATTATACTTATGTATAATTTTATATTCTCGTTCAGATTAGGATCATTGGTCGTAGCTGCGAGTTCGAAATACCCAAGTCCGTATAATTATTTGAAATGTTGTACTTTCCATTGTTGGCAGCCTTGGTCGACCTGAGCCTAGATTCGACCACCATGCGCTGTAACGCAATCGGGGTTAAGGAATTGACTCAGTTCGACACTGGGCCGTAGCTTTAAAATTAATATGTGTGTCCGTAAAATTATTTGAAATGTTATATAGTGTGTATAATTATTTGAAATGTTATATTGTCCATATAATTATTAGAAATGTTATATTTTCCCAAACTGGTATATCTATATGAAATGCTGTATTTTCCCAAATTGGTAGCCCTTGTCGGCATTGATCTCATAATGAGCTGGGAGACGATTTTAGCCTCAAGATGAATTGGGGGACCATGACTAATCTCAAAATGAATTGGGAGACCACCATATCTCAGAATGAGCTGGGAGCCGTTTCCTAATCTCAGAATGAGTTGGGAGATAATTGTCTAATCTCAAAATGAACTGGGAGATGATTTTAACCTCAAGATGAATTGGGGGACCGTGACTAATCTCAAAATGAATTGGGAGACCACCTAATCTCAGAATGAGCTGAGAGACATTTCGTAATCTCAGAATGAGCTGGGAGACAATTTCTAATATCAGAATGAATTGGGAAACCATGACTAACCTCAAAATAAATTTGGGGACCACCTGATCTTAGAATGAGCTGGGAGACAATGTTCAAATCTTAGAATGAACTGGGAGACCATGACTAATCTCAAGATGAATTGGGAGACCACCTAATCTCAGAATGAGCTGGGACTCGATTTTTAATCTCAGAATGAGCTGAGAGGTGATTTTTAATCTTAGAATGAACTGGGAGACCATGACTAATCTCAAGATGAATTGTGAGACCGCCTAATCTCATGATGAGCTGGGAGACGTTTTATAATCTCAGAATGAGCAAGGATTCGAGTCTTACTAATCTTAGAATGACTTGAGAGACAAATTACTAATCTGCTTGTGTAATAATAATAATAATAACGAGTGAAATGATAATAGGGATTTTATTGACTTATTTCATTTAATTATGCGGCTTAGTGGTTTTATCACTAACGCGGAATTGCCTCCGCAGGTGAGCAGCTTTGGGACTAAAGAATAGAAGTGTGGTTGGTGGTTCTTTTACCAGCCCAGGTATGGTGAATCGATAATAATGTTGGACTTCCTTATTATTCTCTTGTGTTATAAATGTGGCTATGGGAACCGGTCCGACACTTTGGGACGATTATTTTAAATTTTAGAGAACATGATTTATTGTTCTGATTCATATTAAATGTTGCAAGACTTATTCCCTGTATTTCAGTTCATGTTCTGGAATATTACCGTTACATCAATTATATTTTTAAGTAACACCTGGTCCGATTCAGGTGGGTTGTTACAAAGGCTAAGCGTTGGCCAAGGCAATTCTGGATCTAACAGGACTGGCTTGGGAAATTCATACAAAATTATTTACCACAATCCAATGGTCATAAAATTTAAGAGAGAAGCTACTGGGGCACAACCTAAACTAGGTGTAGTTTCATAAATATGCACCATTCCTACGCACTCCCAAAGTCTGAGCTAAGAAACCAACTAAATTACTTTTACTTGAGCCCGAATTTTACTTGTTGACAAAAGGCAATTAGTCATCCATTATAATGTTTGTATAGATTTTATAAAAGTCTTATAGGTGCTCAACTATGAACACAAAGTCAGGACACAGCCAAACATACTAGAACAACCATAAACACATACAACGGTTAGGGGTTTTGTTTAGACCTTTATTGAGGTCACTTTAACATGGTACTTTAGTGAGATATAGCCAACACTTAACACAACAATGATTCAAATGATGGAATGTAAAAGATACCCAAAATAGGGGGACAAAATTGGTAGTAGGCTATTGTAGGCACTAAAGCTGCTACCTATTGCAAATTTTGGCTTCCATAAATGCTCATGCATGCCAAAACTAAAGAAATGTGTTTCATCAATATTGTAGCTCTATCTCTTATAAATAAGATGCAACTAATAGAATTTAAAAATATGTCATAGAGCATGCGTTATAGCAGATCTACCAAGACAGAGCAACATGCGACCATGGCATGCTTAAAAATACATAATTATTTATTGAGCAATGATAAAATCATGAAAATCCCATTTAAATGCTCCTAACATATATAAATACGGGAGAAAAATGTCAAAAAAAACAAACGAAACACACAACTATGTCTCAGCAGGCAAAAACACAACCATAACATACAAAGAGGAAGAGGCTTTCCTCTAATGTACTAAGGGGAGGTCTCTTGGGGCATCCCATCACAAGACCTATAGGCCTTGGCTGTTTGGAAAGCTTGGAGAGGTTGAGGAGATCAAGGAAAAGCCATGGAAGGAAGGAGGGAAGGCTAGGAGGTAAGGGAGGGTCAAAGAAAACCAAAGGAAGGGGTGAAAGGTGGAGAAATGTGGGGGTTTTTATATAAAAAGGAAAGCTTGCTAGTGCAAGGGCATTGGCCTCTGTGACCAAACCATGAATGGTTGGGCCAAACCAGGGCATCGGTACAATGCAAGGGCACTATACTGGCACCTTTGCTATGTCCACAAAACCCTAATTCAAAATCTAGCCAGTGCAAGGGCATTGGTAGGGCTTGTGCTGGGGAATTATCCCACACACTTAGGGTTTGCTTCCTAACATAGTCAGGGTGTCCTTGGGAACCGTGCCACATAAATCCTATAGGGGCTAGGCTCATCCAAAATGGATTCCAAACACATGGCAACAAATATAGAGTCATAGTAAAAATGGTCTTAAACTTAACTAGAATCGACTAAAATAAAAACAGAAAGTAAGAGTCAAAATGGTGTAGTGTCTAGTGAGGCGATACTGAGCACTAGGGAAGACTAAGGCCGTGGCTCACTCATGCCGTACCATACATATGTACAAGGTAAAAAGGGTCAGGCAAGCAACTCGATTCAGGTGAAGACCGAACTGAAATTATAGAAGAAGTGACACTTTAAGGAAATATAAGTTGAGAAAATCCTTAGATCATTAAACTTGTAGAAAACCTTAGCCAAGTTTATAAATTTGGAGAAAATCTTTGCCAAATTTGTGAATATCAAAATAGATGGAGAAGACCTTAGCCAACCTTATAAAAACAATACAAGCTGGAGAAAACCATAGCCAACTTCATATCTCCACAACCAAATAAAAAATATTTAAGAAAAGCCTTTCAATATGAGTTATTGAAAATAGAAGTTGGGGAAAATCTTAGCCAACTTTATAACACCTTAGCCAACTTTAAAACAACATAGCCAAGTCAAAAATACTTACAAGAAAACCACGACTTGGTGAAGACTAATACCAAGAACACCATAGCCAATATAAGAAGAACATGAATATGATATGTATGCTATGCTTGCCTATAATCTAGAGTTGTAATAAGAAGTTTGCACAACAAAAATATAAAATTACATTAATCCGTAAGCAAGTTTACATACTACAATTCATTGTCTTTCTCACACAAAAATTACAAACAAGCACTAAGCAAGCTCTAGATAACTTTACTCCCATAGGTATAATTGTATGGACCAATTATTACACAAGCTACTTCATAACCCAGAATTATTACATTAATTAAGTGATCATATTTAATAATACTTAACATAGTAAGCATATAAATTGCATAAAATAAACGAAGTATACTAATGGTTTTCATTATGTCACCATATAAAACCACTACCTATGTTCACATATACAAATAAAAGAAAATATATATCTATCAGAGTAGCAAAAAGGTCCACTAAACTGGTATACCAATAAGCAATTACAATAAATCCTAACATCTAAGTTCTTCCATTCTATTGCTCCAAGGCTTCTCTATACATGTGCACAAGCAAACTTTTTCGCTTAGTACTAGTCACAATACTTAGTCCACTACTTGCATATGTCATAAACAAGTAAATAGAGAAAACAAGACTATTATGCAATCGACTAAACAAGGTAGAAAAACCAAGTAAAACTTTGGTCATATTGAACATGAACATAATATGATATGAAATATTGAATTAACATGTGCATATACTTTTAGATAACATATAATTGAATTACTTAATATGACTTGAAATTGATAACAAATAAATTGATCAACTAACTAGTACTACTCATGTGACTTAGTGACAAGCCCTAGTAGATTACTATAATTAGCAGATATGATGAAAACATACTGATTTAATTACCTGTGTGACCTACATATAAGCCTTGGTAAGTTAACTTAACTGAATAATATTAATATCGAGTTCAATGCCGAACATAGGTAGTATGAACAAAATATGAAAACACAAGAAAACAAAACTATGTATTTGTCTCAACTCTTGGATAGTGTCGAAACCTGATAATTTTGGCACATAAGTGCAGTGCATATTAAGTATATTTTGGGAAATGGGGTGGCCGCCATAAGACCCACTTGTTAACATGAATAAACCACTTGTGAATACCAGCGCTATCAAAACTGTAGCCGGAAACCTTTGTCCTTGCTAAAGGGAGATGCACCAAAACCTATGTCGTGGTACTTTTATTGAGCCATCATGAATTTAATAAAACTATGTGAAAATATTTTGTTTGGTCTAGGTCTTGCTTTTCGATTTAATATGTTAAAAGTAGAAGTTTTATCTTGGCACTGATTTACTTGATAACTATAACACAATAACGTGTTAACAAACCGATATCATCACAATTAAACCATCTAAACATCATCAAACAAAGGTTCATAAAGCACCCCAAATAACAAATAAACACGGGCCTGATCAGTGTGCAACACCAAGCTCCTCGACGCTCAGTGGCAACTGCCTTAGTCTAAACAATTATATAACTCTATATCACAACCCATGACATGAATATGATTATGATGTCACACAATACACTAAAAACACTATTAACAATCATAGAACATCATACAAGTATTGTACATTGTTTAACAATTCATAAACATAGCAACATGGAGTATAAACTTAATTAAATCAAGAAAGTAGGGTGGGGGTTAAGGCACGTGTACTGTGGTGTTGGACCTGAGCACGACTGCGTTTGGGTTTGTATGTGAGCTTTTTATAAGTGAGAGCTCAACGTCAAAAGTTATGAGTTTGAGCACCGTGGAGTTGAGAATATGTGAATTCTTGTTAAATGTGCCGCAACTTCGGTAGCCCCAACATTTTGTGCTGTGGCGATGAGACGTGACTTCCTCAACTTCGTATACCCTAACCTGTAAAACCTGGGCCATTAGCCTGATGGTTTTAATCATGGTTCACGTATGAACCAAGCAAAGTGCTTTATGTATGGTTGTTTTAGCCATTTGTTTACTATGTATTATGGTATGTTGTATGAGTGCCAAGGCACGAGTTGCCGTTGTGCTAGTTATGTCTCAAACGAGTGTATGTATTGGTTTTTCCGTTCTTTTGTGGGATGTTATGTGAAGTAAATACACCATAGGACTGCGTCCACATGAGTCTAGAATCATCCCATATGCATTGGTGTACGTCTGTGGTGTGTTGCGTCATGTTTTGGATCAATAAATTACGGTTTCGGAAACTTGGCACAAGCAGCTTCTAGTGCCTTTGTTGTAACGACCCGGCCATTTTTATAATATTGTGGGCCTTCTTGGCCAGGTGTTACCAAAATAAAACTACTAAATGCCGAGTAATAAGTTATAAAATAATGGTTCTCACAGTCTTAAACCATTTCCCATAGCCACATTTATAACTCAAAACAAAATAAAAAGAAGTCTCATTTATTACCCATTCTCCTAACTTGACTATCCTATCATACTTTTATTCTACCTTATTTGAGCTGAAATCAAACAATCTTGATTGGCCTACATACCCATGTCAGGATCAAGCTCGATGTAGTTCTATTAGCCGATGGGTTAGCCCATCGTGCTCCCTATTATGTTGGGTTGCCACTATAAAATATTGGGCCGATGGGTCAGTCCATCGTGCCCCCTATTATGTTGGGTTGCCACTATAAAATATTGGGCCAATGGGTCAGTCCATCGTGCCCCCTATTATGTTGGGTTGCCACTACAAAATATTGGGCCGATGGGTCAGTCCATCGTGCCCCCTATTATGTTGGGTTGCCACTATAAAATATTGGGCCGATGGGTCAGTCCATCGTGCCCCCTATTATGTTGGGCCGATGGGTCCATTCCATCGTACCCCCTATTGGCCGATGGGTCCATTCCACCATACCCCTTATTAGCTGATGGGTCCATTCCACCGTACCACTTATTAGGTTGAGCCGATGGGTCCATTCCACCGTACCCCCTATTGGCCGATGGGTCCATTCCATCGTACCCCCTATTGGCCGATATTTATTTATGGACTGTCCGTTCCATTCTGACATGTCCATTATTAGATTTTGAACAGTGCGGCTAAAAAAATAGGGTTTCTTGAAACTAGTCAAACGTGAATTTCATATCTGCCATCTAATTTGCAACCATACAATATCTCAACGCCCAAAGACCTATTGCAATTCATACCAAAAAGTTCCAGCAACTTAGCAAGGTATTTCTAATGAATTTATGCGTTGCAACCATGCATGTAAGAGTTCTAATGGAAAAGAAACTAAGAAGAAGTATGAAATACTTACACCACAATGGAAAGGCACTGGAGAGGAGGCAAGAAGGAGTGGACTGCCTTTTCTCCCTAACCCCCTCCTCCTATATATATATGCTTCAACGAGTTCCTCAATTAAATTCTCACATCTATTCATGTATAGGTATTCCCTAGGTTCAACGAGTCCCTTTATTAAATTCTCTTGCCCCATCATCCGTTCATGAATCAGTATTCTCTAGGTTGGGTTCGTCTTCCCTAATGCCAGAGTTTGGCCTTACGTCTTCTCTAAGGTTAGGGTTTGGCTTTACGTTGAACCGTGACCGGTCTACTTGATAACCATCCATATCCATTCATTGAAAATAATATTTCATAATACTTAGGTTCAAGTCTTGAAATAAAAAATTTCACATATTTTCACGGTTCTTACATTTGTGCCCGTAGCTGTCACCTCGTGATGGGTGGGCGGAAGTTTTTGATGGAAAGTGTGGTGGCTGTGTTAGTCTTAGCCTTTGTACCCTATCAGTGCCCTTGCACAGATCCCGTTTTCAATTTTGAAAAAAAACCTTTCTCCCCTTCTTCTCCTACTCCATTCCTCCACCTTCCTCTGCCCCTCCTTCACCTCCTTACACTTCGTAGACCTTTCCTTCCTCCTCCAACTACTAGAAAGAAGCTCCCAAGGCAGCCAAGGCTTGGAACTCTTCCTTCTTCTCCATCTTCCTCTCCCCTTCCTTGGTATGTCTTTCCACGCTTCTTTCATTTTTATTCTTGTCTGTTAGTGTGATTTCTGATTGTTTTCTTTTTGATGGTTAGTTCTGGGAGTTAGTTTAGGAAGTCTAGTTTATGTTCATGCCGAGTGTACATGCTGGATGTGTTTAGGTTAGCCTCCATATCATTTTAAAGCTAATATGTTCATGTTATTCACCATCTATGACCTGATCTCTTTAGATTTGTAATATATCATGCATATGATGTCATAAAAATTTGATCTTTATTGCATATTGCTCCGGAATCATGTCACTGTGCATCCATATGCATTTTAGGTATGACTTGATGATTTATCATTTTTGGATTATGTTGAAATTTTTATGGAAAGGTTGACCTATAACTATATTTGATTTGTGATGGTAGATGTATGATTTTTATCTTACTATGTTGGTAGCTTCTGTGAGAATGCTTTTGCTTATGTTTAGATATAAACGTTAACTACACACTAAAATGACAACATTGAGGGCATAAACATCATGTGTAAATAGGAACTACATACACCGCCTTTTGAAGGACTATATCAGTGGTTGACTTAGCATAAGTAAAACCAACTACGAAGCTTTCTAATATCCTAGAAAATTAAGATATGATTTAATAAGTATTTACTAGAAACCTACCAAAGAAGTGCTTAAACTAAGCTCATTTGGGTAGTCACATAATTACGCTTTCCTAAGGGTGTAGAGAAGCAAAGTCTAACGTTAATCTTTGTCTCCCCTTACAAAATTCTGTTCATGGAGTAATTAGGTGCAAAATTCTAAGAGACTTTTGTGCAAGCGCTCCCTTAGAAGCCCAATAGGCCTACATAAAATTTAGAGCCATTAGACACCAAGGACAATTAGGATTTTCTTGTCCATCATAAGTAGGCCTGCACCTGAAAATCAAGCATTTTATGCCCATAATCCCCATTTTCTCTAGGACGAGCAAGATAGATTTTAGGCCCAATATTATTTGAAACTAGGCCTATAATGTGAGGAGCTTATAAGAATTTTCCTTAGAATTTAGTCTTACTAGATGCCCATGAACCAACCCAACTAAGTTAGATGTGTAGCCTAGGCCTTGAAAAATTAGAAATGATCAATTAGATAGATGGGCTTAGAAACTCATTAAGATCATCATTTCAGCCCACCATAAAAATTAAGCTTATGTCATAGCCCATTAATAATAAGCCCATTAAATTTCAACCCAATCAGAGCCCATTTAGAGTGTAAGACAACAGCTTCATCATCAAGTACTTACCTTAGAGTCTAGGTCCTCCTTTTTAGATGACTCATTTTCCTCCTTGTCATCTTGGAGAGTTTGTTCGTGGACCTGCGCATTTGCTTGAGGGTTTTTGAGTTGGTTTGGTCATGACCTAGATTGGGTTGGGTCTTGACCTTCTTGTATGGTTTGAGTATGGTGGGTGTATGTTTGCCCGGCCTTAGCCCCATTCAATGTTTGGTCCCCCTGTTTGTACGCTACGTCCGCTGCCTTTACATTTTTAGTTTGGTCGAGTCAAGTCTACTTAGATGTTAGGACCAGGTTCTTCATGAGTCTAGTTTGTTTGCTGTGTATTTGGAATCCCTTTCAGATGATCATAGGCATTGTGGGACTTGTGACATGGTTCTCAAGGTCATCCCGACCGCATTAAGTGCGACCTTAAGTGTGTGCAGTTTGCATTCAGTGGAAAGGCACCCTCCACCCTTGCACTTGCACTTGTTTAGATTAGGGAAATGGCTTTGCACCCCACCCATACTTAAACATTTTCCTGACTTTTTTCTAGTGCAAAGGCACTGGGTCAATGCCCTGACACCCCAGCCCATGCCTCGGCTTAGTTCAACTTTCCTGCTTGCATTAGTAGACCTTGCTTTTGTGTTTTGGCTTTGCAGTGGCAAGAGCCTTTGCACCGGCACCTTGTACCTAGTTTATAAATACCCCACCTTTTTGCCCATTTCTTTCCTTTCCCTTGCTGTGCTTCGACTTCCCCTTCACTCCCAACCCTTCCGGCTTCCTTTCTCGGCCTCTCCTTACTCTTCTAAGCCTCTCCAATTTAAGCCTAGGGTCTAGGGTTGTAGATCTAGGCATAGGAAGCCCCAAAAGCCTCCCCTTAGAGCTTTTGAGGTAAGGCCTCTCCCCTAATGCTCTATCTGCATGTTTCATTTGTTATGCATGTCCATCTGTGTTGTGATTTATTTTTCTCATATCATTGTCATATAGTTGTGTGTTAGTAACATTTAGGTGGTAGCTTTATGATTTTATCATGCTCTAAAAAATAGTTATGTATTTTTAAGTGTACCATGGTTGCTTACTATGCATCATATATTTGTATGATATGAGTTGCTATGTGTTCATAAAAAGTAGATTTACAAAGTTTATTTTATTAAGAATGTTTCACCTGTTTCAAGCTGTATGAGCATGTATAGAGCCAAAATTAGCTAAAGGTGGCAGTTTTAATACTTTCAGTAGCCAACCCATTGGACCAGTGACACTTGTTACTGATGTATTTTTATACTTGTTACTGACGTATTTTTATAACATATGTAGGTGATGTTCATGAGTAGGATGAGCTACCCTGATGGAGGAGCAATGACGTGTAAAAACCATGATTTTTATTACAAGACTCGAACCTAAATATTATGAAATAAATATCAATGAACCAATATAGATGGTTATCAAGTATACCGGTCATGGTTCGACTTAAGGTCACCTAGAAAATACCTATTCATGGATGGATGATAGGGTGTGAGAATTTAATGAAAGGGCTCGTTGAACCTAGGAAATACCTATGGATGATGGGGTATGAGAATTTAATGGAGGGAATGGTTGAAGTGTATATATATGCAGGAGGGAGGGATCGTGGAGGAGGGAGAAAAAAATTCTTTCTAGTCGTCAAATTCTTCTTGCCTCCTCTCCATCCTAGGCGACCTCCCCATTTCTGTGTGAGTATTTCGTCCCTCATCTTAGTTGTTTCCATTAGGATTCTTTCATGCAAGGTTTGTTGGAGACGCCCTGCTAAGTTGCTAGATCCCTAGCATCTTATGCATGGGGTTCTTATCGACTGCTTGGTATGAACTGCGGCGAGTCTTTGGGGTCAGGTGTTTGTTTTGTGGTGGGTGTGTTGCTTTGCTTCATCCTTCGATTGGCAAGAATTGTTGGGATTCTTTGAATATCTTAGTTGTTTTGTTAATGGATATGTCAGGATGGACCAGACAACCAATAATGGACATGTCAAAATGGACCTGACAGCCAATATTGGATATGTCAGAATGGACCTGACAGCCAGTAATGGACATGTCAGAATGGACCTGACAGCCAATAATGGACATGTCAGAATGGACCTGACAGTCAATAATGGACATGTCAAAATTGACCTGACAACCAAAAATAGATATGTCAGAATGGACCTGACAACCAATAATGGACATGTCAGAATAGACCTAACAGCCAAAAATGGATAAGTCAGAATGGAGTTAACAGCCAATAATGGACATGTCAGAATGGACCTAACAGCCAAAAATGGATATGTCAGAATGGACCTAACAGCCAATAATGGACATGTCAGAATGGACCTGACAGCTAATAATGACTAATCTCAGAATGACCTGGGAGACCACCTAATCTCATAATGAACTGGGAGACAAACTTTTAATCTCAGAATGACCTGAGGGCCTATAGAACTACATTGAGCTTGATCCCGACATGGGTATATAGGCCAATCAAGATTGTTTGATTTCAGCTCACTTAAGGAAGAATGAAAGTATGGTTGGTAGTTCTTTTACGAACTCAGGGTAGGAGAATGGATAATAAATTGGAGTTCCTTTTATTTTCTTGTGTTATACATGTGGCTTTGGGAAACGATCCAAGACTGTGGAACTATTATTATTATTATGTCTTGACTAACCATAATTTACATTGAATGAGTCATACTTATGGTTTTAATAGAAATCATGTAACATATAAGTAACGCCCAGACTGGTTAGGGCTGGTCGTTACAGGGTTGGTTTGGTATAATTTCGAGTAACACCTAGCCAGCTAGGCCTACAATATTGTGAAAAATGGATGGTCGTTACAGATGGTACCAGACCAACCTGGTTACGTATTAGATGGTGGGCTGAACTAGGGATGTTGGCTAGGCTACCGGTCACGGGCCAGAAAGGTTGTGAGTTTGGGCTAGCAACGGGCCAAGTATAGGCATTTCGAGGACGAAATTTCCTAAGGTGGGTGGATGAAATCCCTCAACTTAGTCCCACATCTAATACCTACTGGGAGAAGATCCTGTTTGTAAGTGGGAATAGACTATATATCTTTAATTGGGTTAACCACTTTGAAGAAATGACTTAGGCCCATTACGTTGCACTTTGGATCGGGTCGTTACAAGTGGTATCAGAGCAACCTGGTTCCATGTTAGATATTCAGCTGGCCTAGAGACGTTAGCTAGGCTGCCGATCACAGGCCAGAAAGGTTGTGGGCTGGGGCTAGCAACGGGCTGGACTAGGCCTGTAAGGACCCACCATTTTTCACAATATTGTGGGCCTAGCTAGCTAGGCGTTACTCGAAATTATACTAAACCAACCCTGTAACGACCAGCCCTAACCGGTCCGAGCGTTACTTATATGTTACATGATTTCTATTAAAACCATAAGTATGACTCATTCAAAGTAAATTATGGATAGTCAAGACATAATAATAATAGTTCCACAGTCTTGGATCATTTCCCAAAGCCACTTGTATAACACAAGAAAATAAAAGGAAGTCCAATTTATTATCCATTCTCCTACCCTGAGTTCGTAAAAGAACCACCAACCATACTTTCATTCTTCCTTAAGTGAGTTGAAATCAAACAATCTTGATTAGCCTACATACCCATGTCTGGATCAAGCTCAATGTAGTTCTATAGGCTCTCAGGTCATTCTGAGATTAGTCATTATTGGTTGTCAGGTCCATTCTAACATGTCCATTATTGGTTGTTAGGTCCATTCTGATATATCCATTATTTGCTATTAGGTCCATTCTGACATGTCCATTATTGGCTATTAGGTCCATTCTGACATATCCATTATTGGCTTTCAGGTCCATTCTGACATGTCCATTATTGACTGTTAGGTCCATTCTGACATGTCCATTATTGACTGTTAGGTCCATTCTGACATGTCTATTATTGGCTGTGAGGTCCATTCTGACATGTCCATAATTGGATGTCAGGTCCATTCTGACATATCCATTATTAGCTGTCCGGTCCATTTTGATATATCCATTATTGGATGTTAGGTCCATTCTGACATATCCATTTTTGGATGTCAGGTCCATTCTGAGATATCCATTATTGGCTGTCAGGTCCATTCTGACATGTCCATTATTGGCTGTCAGGTCCATTTGACATGTCCATTATTGGCTGTCAGTTCCATTCTAACATATCCATTAACAAAACAACTAAGAAATTCAAAGAATCCCAACAATTCTTGCCAATTGAAGGATGAAGCAAAGCAGCACACCCACAACAAAACAAACACCCGACCCCAAAGACTCGCAGCAGTTCATACCAAGGAGTCGACAAGAACCCCATGCATAAGACGCTAGGGATCTTGCAACTTAACAGGGCATCTCCAACAAACCTTACATGCAAGAATCCTAATGGAAACAAATAAGATGAGGACGAAATACTCACGCTGAAATGGGGAGGTCGCCTGGGATGAAGAAGAGCAAGAAGAATTTGACGACTAAGAAAAAGTTTTTTTCTCCCCCTTCTCCATGATCCCCACGTCCTGCATATATATATACACTTCAACCATTCCCTCCATTCAATTCTCATACCCCATCATCCATAGGTTTTTCCTAGGTTCAACGAGCCCCTTCATTAAATTCTCACACCCTATCATCCATTCATGAATAGGTATTTTCTAGGTGACCTTAAGTCGAGCCATGACCGGTCGACTTGATAACCAACCATATTGGTTCATCGATAGTTATTCCATAATATTTAGGTTCGAGTCCTGTAATAAAAATCATGGTTTTTACAATCTCCCCAACTTAGAGATATTTCATCCCCAAAATATTATAACAGCAAGATGATAAGCATGATTAATTATATCTTCCGGATCTCAGGCTACTCCTATTGTTGCTTCGGATGCTGACGATAGTCTTTTATCATGTGTCCCATCCTGCCGCAATTTTAGCACCGACAGGGCTCGTTGCATTGCCCGAAATGCATCTTGGTGCAATTTTTACATCATCTATGCAGAATCTCCTCAAACTTCCTTTTTAGGTTTCCATCTACATTCCCTTGGTAGTTCTGTTGTTGTTGTTCTGCGGACCCATTTGAGCTACCCCCATGGTTGGCTTGCTTGTGTTGCGTGGTGGTCTTCCCCTGTTTCTGTGAACGATCATGCTCAAATACCAACTCATGAGTCGTGGCTGCATCGATCACCTCGGTTATAGTGCCCCTTGATGCCGTAGTAACCCTACTCTTCAATTCAGGTGTTAACCCCCAGAAGAATTTATCCGCCCTAGCCTTTTTAGATGCCAGAATCCCAGGTGCAAAGTGTTCCAACTCCAAGAATTTATTGGCATATTCTTGGACCTAATCATCCTTCTGAGCAAGGTTGGCGAACACCAGTGCTTTCTTTTGGACAACGAGCTCTGGTAAATATTGTCCATTGAAAATGGCCACAAACTCCGCCCACGTGATGGAAGAAATCTCACATCGATGGAATGTAGTGTTTTCCATGGATTTCCACCAGTAAGATGCTTCCTCCTGAAGCATGCATCTTGCCAACCTCACTTGGTGGCGGTGTGGCACAGATAGAGCCCTAAAAGCTTTTCGGTAATGTTTACCCAGCTCTCGGCCTTCATTGGATCAGACCCTCCAATGAATACCTCAGCTCCATTCTTCCGAAATATTTCCAAAGTGTAGTGATCACTGTCCTCAACAGCTGGTGGCACCACTTGTCGGACTACCGGTGGCACTGGGTTTGGTAGCTCCCCTTGTTCGCCCAGGTCAGCTAACCCTGCCTACCCTTGGGCACTTCCCTGACCATCATCCGGGGTGATTTTGGGATCCGCTGCTGAGTTTGAGGCTTCATTCCCTGTTACCACTCCCGATAGCCGCTGAACAATATTCTGAATCATAGAATTTGTATTTTATGAAGCCCTAGCTAGTCCCTATATGGACGTTAGGATCTGGGCCAATACATTCTCTATGTTTGGACTTGATGGGGTAGATCGGGTAGTCTATCTACGAGTGCCAGCCATCTAAAACATCAAACCATCATGGTTCATTTATACATTCTTGTTTCATTTATACATCTAGATTAGTGAATGGGTTATTCCAATCCTGAGGGATCCTCACAACTCTCATTTTAAGTTCCTCACACCCACAGAAATGTGGAGGTTTATGGGTACTGTTTAGTACAACACGTGTGTGGTTCAAAGGGTACTAAAGGTGACTATCTGACAGTACTCGGTCTTCGTGTTCAAGGCCATGAGAATTATGGAGGAAAGGAGATGGTTTAGGATATACTAGTAGTCCCGAGGGACTAGAAAATGAAATGAGAAAATCGGCACCAGTAGAACAGTCAATTTGGGATACTAGCGGGTCTGTAGCCTAGTGGCTCCTTAGTAGATGCCCTTCACAAAGTTCAGAACAAGTACATGAATGTTTTCTTTGATATGAGAGTTTGTTCTAATAGCTAGTTTGATATTAGTTATAGTTTTAGACCAGTAACACTCGTTACTAACGTATTTTTATAATATATATAGGTGATGATCATGAGTAGGATGAGCTAGCCTGGATGGAGGAGCAGTGACATCTCTTGTATACACACTTGTCAGATAATAGCATGTTTAATATTTTGATGATGATGTAATAAAATGTTATACATGATGATGTGGTGTGATATGATGTATGCTGCTAAGGATGCCATGTTAATAAATATGTTTAGACATTAAATAAGCAGAACAAGTAAGTCAAGGCCCAAAATTAATAAGAAACGTAAATAGAATACATATATGGGTCAAGCCTAGTTAAGTAAGATGAAGGTAAATCAACAGTTGGGTCGATACTCAACTGTTGAGGAAGATATGGTGAATATATGATCTTCGCCATGGCCAATGGGAGTTCGACGGTGACTCATTGGTGATAAAGTTCAACACAGCCTTGGAGATAAACACAAGCGAACTTGGACGTGATGTTGGGGTTGTGGAAGATCTTCAGAGGATATGGGAATATCCAGCAGCAACTAACTCGTGTATTTGATGAGGTTGACTTCAGAAAATACATAAGGCACGAAGCAGTTGTGGAAGGAACGGTGAATTCCAGAGTACGTGAGTTCTTTGTGGAGGGGAACAACTTGATCGGGCAAGGAAACCTCTAGGTGCTGCTGCAGACTATTCGTGGAGTTCGGATAGGGGCATCTGGTGAACGACTGCTGGTGGCGTTGGTCGTGAGTCTGCCTTTAGGATCAGGTGCGTGTCTAGTTGTAGCAATCCCTGTTTGCATATCAATCGGTGCATGTAATTGATGTTGATCAGGGGATCGACCTAGGGGTTGTGAGTTAGTCTCTTGCAGGGGGTTGAGAGGCTAGGTCGTGGGATTGCATGTCCACGATCGGCAAGTAGTCAAGGTGAGCGATTACTTGTATATCCTTTGTTTATGGTTGAAATAAAGGTTGGGTGGATTCCCGTAATTAGTAGTGTGATTGTCGAATTTGGTAACCAGGCGCTGGACTGTGATTCCTAGTCTAGTGCGTGTTGGGAGTGGGTGACAGATACTTGGGGCGAACATACTACGGGTACTTGGTGCGTGTGTCGCAGCGTGCCACTGCATACGCTGGAACTTGGTGATCGGTACCGGCAGCAACACAAGTAGCACTGTGGGCAGTTGGGTGCGTGGTGCTAGCCGGGTGTGCGAGTCTTCACGAGTGCGCCAACCTTCATCGTGCCGCTACAAATAGCGGTAACCGGCTGCGTGTGGAAGTAGGCGAATGGACCTGACAGCCAATAATGGACATGTCAGAATGGACCTGACAGCCAATAATGGACATGTCAGAATGGACCTGACAGTCAATAATGAACATGTCAAAATAGACCTGACAGCCAATAATGGATATGTTAGAATGGACCTGACAGCCAATAATGGGCATGTCAGAATGGACCTGACAGCCAATAATGACTAATCTTAGACTGACCTGGGAGACCACCTAGTCTCAGAATGAACTGAGAGACAAACTTTTAATCTCAGAATGACCTGAGAGCCTATAGAACTACGTTGAGCTTGATCCAGACATGGGTATGTAGGCTAATCAAGATTGTTTGATTTCAGCTCACTTAAGGAAGAATGAAAGTATGGTTGGTAGTTCTTTTATGAACTCAGGGTAGGTGAATGGATAATAAATTGGACTTCCATTTATTTTCTTGTGTTATACATGTGGCATTGGGAAATGATCCAAGGCTGTAGAACTATTATTATTATGTCTTGACTAACCATAATTTACTTTGAATGAGTCATACTTATGGTTTTAATAGAAATCATGTAACATATAAGTAACACCCGGACCGGTTAGGGCTGGTCGTTACAAGTTGGTTTGGTACAAGTTCAAGTAACGCCTAGCTTGCTAGGCCCACAATATTATGAAAAATGGCATGTTGTTATATGACGTCTTTTACATATCACTTGTCGGATAATAGCATGTTTAATATTTTGAGGATGATGTAATGAAATGCTATACATGATGATGTGGTGTAATATGATGTATGTTGCTAACGATGACATGTTAATAAATATGATTAGACATTAAATAAGTAGAACAAGTAGTAAAGGCCCATAATTAATGAGAAACGTGAATATAATGCATAGATAGGTTAAGACCCAATTAGGTAAGATGAAGGTAAATCAGCAGTTGAGTCGAGACTCAATATAGAAATGAATTATATAGTTGAATGAATTCATTGTGTGAACGTTTTATTAATTATTTTGTAAAGACCCGGAAAGAAATATAATAATAATAATAATAATAATAATAATAATAACGTTCGACGCGGTGGGAACAAACGTGGGAAAATTTTAATTTTTTTTCATTTAAATGGAAAGAAATTGTTAGCTGGTTAAGTATGAATTACCCGGTTAATTGAAAAATAATTTTAACTGGATAATTCTAGTTGAATCGATCGAGTCGACTACCTTATTTATCCATTTAACCATTTAAGTTAACCATACCATGTACCCATTTAATAGGTTAAGTGAAATGGTTAAGTGAACCATGTTGATTACCCAATTACCCAGTTAAAGGAATAACGGTGAAGGGGTGCTCCCATGTACCCTAGTCATCATTTTATTTTATTATAAAAGGAGAAGGGGAGGGCGTCATCTGCATTTTTCCTCCTCAGACAGACGCCGGATTTCCTCCTTCGCTCGGGTAATTTTCTTTCCTTTCTTTTTCTTTTCTTGCATGCATACACATGTTGCATAAATCATAAACATGATAAACATAAGAATTAAATGAGAAATCAACAAGGGAAGAAGAAAACCAGAAGGACGTCCTGCTGTTTTCTAGCAGCAACCACGCCATGTTTCCTTCCATGGTGCGGGGTTGACGTGCTGGAGGTGGGAATTGCTCCCGACGGTGATGCTGGCCGGATGGAGTCACCTTGGAGGGCCAAAACAGACCGTCGAGGAGGCACACAGGTCTGAAATCCGAGGGGAGAACAGATCAGTGTCGGTGTGGTGGTGCAGCCATGCTGGTCGGGGGCGCCGCCATGGTGGTGCTAGAGGGTCGTCGTCATGGTGGTGCTAGAGGGTCGTCATCATAGTGGTGCAAGGGGAGCCATGGGTCTGGTCGGGTGCTGTTTATGTGGCCGACTAGGGTAGTCGCCATGGGTCATGGGCTGATTATGTGACCGACATGGAGTAACCATGGTCAGGTCGGGGTTGTAACACCCCAAATCCGGTTCACGCTCGTGAACCGAACCGGCATGTTATAGGGCCCGGTTAGGTCAGCTAACCCGAACCTAACTCATGCGGATCCAATCTCGGCGTCTTAAGATGAAGATTCAACTCGCAATGCATTGATGAATGCACAAACCCTAACATGGTACTACATGAATGACATGCAAATCGAAATACACACCAAGACAACCCCAATAAAATTAATAAAAATTTTGAAATATAACGGACAATAGTTTCTCCTAAAAATGTAATTAGGGGCCACCTTGTCAATATACATATGCAAACATATATATATAACTATTTATCAAACAATTTCATTCATACAAAATACAAATCTAACATGTTGTAGCTCATTCTAGAACTTGGGTCTCAACCCACCATGCTTCCATTGCCCAATCTATTTTTGTTCACATCATCTCATCATCTTTTAGCACTTAATTACGTCCTATAATCATATCTTAAGCATTAATCACATCATATCATGTCTCAGCATTTCACATCATTCTCAAAATAATAACATCATAACAAAATATTAATTACTCTATCGACTGACATGTGTGCAAATGACATCATTGCTCCTCCATCCAAGCTGGCTCCTCCAACTCGTAATTGTTACCTACATATAGTATAAAAACACGTCAGTAACAAGTGTTACTAGTCCGGAAAATAAAATAACTATAACAAGCTGGCTATGGGAGCAAACTCTCATATGAAAGAAAACATCATATACTCCACGTGAACACTCTGAAGGGCACTACTGAGAGCCACTGGGCTGCAGATCCGATAGCATCCCGAACTTACTAATCTGCTGCTGGTACTGTGCCGCTCTTGACACTTCCTTTTCAGTACTTCACGTAAAGCTTTATCCTAAGCTCCTCTCCTAGCCTTGAGCACGAAGGCCAAGTGCTCTAAGGCAGTCGCCTTTAATACCCTTTGAACCACAAGTCTGGACATGCGCTGTACTAAACAGTACCCGTAAAGCTCCACGTTCTCCGGGTGTGAGGAACTCAAACGCGGAGTTGTCAGGATCCCTCGGGAATGGAACAGTCCGCTGGCACTAATCCAAATCCCGCTTTGACTGTCACGGCATCCGCTCATATGGTACATGCAGTCAGTTTCTCCATCTCTCGTCTCACTGAAAACGCGAAAATGATATATATATAGGGTTGGGTAGGGATTTATATAATAGGCCCGAAGGCAACTTGTGGTGGATCTTATTTTTGAAATCATCCTCGAGGGATCTCATCCTCGAATGGTTATTAATCCAAAAAACTGTTCGGTTAAATGGCCCGAGTTAAGTGGGATCCGATAAAATGCCACTTAACCCCGTCCTGCAAATAATAAAATAAACATATAATAGAAGAGCGTAAAACAGAGACGAGTCCTAAACGGACCTGGTAGAAGCTCCAAGCGTGTCATCACGCCTAGGCGGCGAGCTCCTACTCTGTACCTACACATCAAAACTAAATACTAAGGCCCGCTAACTAAATGATGCATCAAACTCAATAAACATCAATCACAATCAATAATCATAAATATGAAAATAATTCTAACTAATCCTATTCATACCAATTTTATTGTATTTTTCCTAAGTTACATTACTCAATTAGCATGCTCAACTCGATCTACCTCATTAGATCACTCACTATTCATTCCCAATTAATTGCATCAAGCAATCATCACTACACTCATACTCATACATTTATCATGACAATTATTCAATTCTAGCATGTTATGCTAACAATCATCATCAATTTTAAATAATCAAATCGGAGGTAATTATACCTCACGTTGTCGGCAATCGACGACGGTTAGGGTTCCGTCGCGCGTCCAGTGCTCGACTTCGGCGCTCATCGGCGTCCGACGTTTGATCGGGATCAACTGGATGAGCTCTTTGGAAGATCCGGTGAATTCCCGTGAATCCGGTTTTCCGGCAAGTTCTAGAAGTTATCTGGCTGCTTTAGTGGTTTTCCAACACCTCTCCGGCGGTTTTCCGGCAACAGTCGCCGGTTGCGTCTAGTGGCTGAAAGGTGGTCATATTGGGTACCATTGGAACCGGCTCGGCAAGCCCGAGTCATCTATAGCATCGACGAGGTTGGCCGTGGCTTCGGCTCACCGGAAAATGGCTAAAACCTGGCCGGCAGCAATGGGTAGCTAGATCCGGCCGGCCTGGGCGGCGATGGCCTCGGCTCCAGTCGGGGAAGGTCGCTAGGGGGTCGAAGACATCGAGGCGACTACTCGATCACGGCGGTGACAGTCGCCGACGGTGTGATCGGCGATGGAAGCGTAGCACAAAGGTACTGCTTTCTCTCGTCATGGCGGCCCGATGGTGGCCGGGCCTGGTCGTGGCGACACGGCGACTCCGTGGCGACGCTAGGCGACGCCGATCTACGGCAGGGTGGCGTCCACAGCAGCGGCGGCGGGTAGGGGTATTGGATGGGGAAGAAGGAAGAAACATCGGGGGGTGAGAAAACACTTGGGTGGCAATATCGTAAATATTACTTGACTCGTGTCCGACTCGTGTCCGACTCGTGTCCGACTCGTGTCCGACTCGAGTCAAGAATAGTAACTAAGGTGTATTAAATCCTAAAAAAAATCGAGAAAATCCCGTAAAATCAATCAAACACCACAAAATTATAATGATATGCTCTATGACTAACAACCCACCCAAACTGCCCGTAATGCGTCCTAATGCGGTAAACGGCCTAAAACTAATTCTACGATCCACTATATATAATAATAAAAAATATGACTGGCATACTCTCACATATTCTGATAACTCATTCTGTTCTGCTGTGTTCATGACCTTATCATAATATATTGGGGTACGCATGACCCTCATAGCTCATACATGCGACCGGCGTCGGATCGGTACACGTGTCCTGAAACTGACTCAACTCGAAAAATAACGGTCAAACCAATTGGTTGTGAATATAAAACCCTAACTCGAATCGTGGGTTTTACAATCTTCCCTCTTTATAAATATTTCTTCCTTGAATTTTAACTCAAGGAGGTTATGCCAAACTACTACCTGGAAGCTAGATACACACCAGTTGTATCCTCTACTCTTCGATAGTCATGTAAATCCTCATTGTAGCTGCGCCTCATGGCGGGGTCTGCTTATGATCCTATCAATATCAACATTCTATTTCTATGCTGTCTGTGCCTATTCTGACATTACCATCATCATGCTCTTCTGTTCTGATCCCTATTGCTAACTTGGTGGGAAAACCTAGATCACCCCTAAGGGCCTATTAGGTTGGTCAAGCAAATACTCTAGAGTATCGCAAGGCTCTAATCTGGGCTATGTCTGGAAAAACTACGTTGAGGGTAAGACCTACCTGCTAGCATCTACCCATGTCGCTCTAATCCTCATCTGCGAAAAGTTACCTACAGGTACTCTCAGGAAACTCTAATCCTAAGTCCTACAACCAACCTAAAGTATGCTATGAGTCTCCAGCTAGGTCGAGTGTATAAACTAATGAGCTGCATGGCTCACTATCTCAAGTATCCTTATATAAGGAACTAGACCACTCACTAAGTCCTAGTTGACTTGGTCCTCAGTCAAATATCTCACTCTGTTCTATAAGAGAACAAGGATAGCTGCTATGACTCTACTGCATACTATGGCTCAGGTGACTATCTACACAGCCACTAACTACTACTGAAGGGAGGCGAGAACACCTATACATACATAGCGTGTCTCAAGGAGTATGATGACATACTCTGCATGGGACTGTGGAGTCTGCATCTGGTCTGCGGCATGTGCTCTGTGCTCTGGTCAATGTATACTCATCTCAATCCTCTGGATAAACTAATGGTAGAACTGATACATACAAAGGGGTGAGTGAAAATCCTCAAGTGAAAACTCCACTCCGTCTGACATCTCTAGTTATAGGAAGGGAGGCTGAATCTAGTGGAAATCAAGTCACATTGCCCTCAAGAACTCTCGATGTGACATCTCATGCTCACATGTGGTATCTAACGTCAAGTAAATGGGAATCCACTAGGCTAAGAAAACCCAGCTACATAGGTATGTCACTCTAATCTATGATAAGGTTAAGGTATCGTGTAGACGACAAGGGAACTGAAATCCCTATGTAGCGTACTAGGTGGCCAAAATACCGGTAGGTCTATGGACTTGTCTCTAAGATCACCACGATTTACTACGCCACAGGTGATCAATCTGTAGAACAGTCAATCAATGACGAATCTAAGAAACGGCTCCTAAGTGGCCCTAGTTCAATCAGCTAATAGTAGGCACATGTTTCTTGATACCGTACTAGTCATGCACTTCTAAATGGGCGGGGTTCAAACGACCTAAAGAACCAGTGTCTCCCCTCAAGTATACGAGGACTCATGATGAGGTTCGACACATGTCTCGTCCACTCTTTAGTGGTGTGTGACCTGTCGTCCCACACCGATTTGCAGCACTAATCTGGACTCACATGATTACTACCGCTGTGGTAGACTCTCAAGCAAAGCTATCAATGGAGATGAGCATACACTGATATCACTCTATCTGGTCAGAATGGTCTATCCTGCCTGAAGTCCCTGTCGGCATCGTTCTCAATTTGGGGTGAAATCCTCATCAGAAGATCGGTCTGCAACATCTACCTGCACTATAAACCCTAATCAGTACCATAAAGGTACCTCTATACTCAGGGCAAGGCTCAATCCTATGTCTCAAGGTAAGAACCTAATCGTGCTGGCAAAACACAAGCGAATCACTATCCTTCTGGAAAACCCTTCCTCACTAACCCCTATCTATGCCCAATACTCTAATATAAGTCAAATTCCTTTCACTGGTTGACCCATCACTAAATGTGTTCAACAGCGTGTGTGACTGTCTACTAACCATCTGATCTATATTGATTGTGGCCCGTGGATGTATTATCATGCAATCTTCAGAATCGGATCATTGTGACCGTCCCATCTGAAGGTCATATATTCCCTAAAGGCAGACGTCGACTACTCCAGCGGTCTCACCTTGGAGTCCCAGTCCGATGCTCCGCCTGGCTGTAGTAACTCCTAGGTGTCCCCTTGCCTCCACTGAGATCACTCACACACTCTTCCCTTGTTGTTCTACTTCCACGCTTTGCCTCTACACAAGGATGGAATCTCCTTATATAGACTCCCAGGCTAGTGTGCTGCACGTCATCACCTTGCGTCCCCACCGTCGAACTCTTGATCAACGGCTCCAGTTTGGCCAGCAACGTCATCGACCCCTTGGAGTTTCATCACCGTTGGATCCCTGATCAATGTTTCCAGCTTGATCAGAACACATCATCTAACTCTTGATGTTCCCTTTGGCAATTACCAGAAACTCCCTTGGTGCACCTTGGCATGTGATCGAGCCCTCATGGTTCGATCTAGCCAACCCTGGTATCAGACCCATCATTGGCGTGTTCCAGACCCACACCACACCCAGTACCGGGATCTTGCTCCTGCTAGGACCCATGCACTCGCTCAACAACCTCAACACCAGTATGGTCCTACCGGTAGTTGGCTCGGTCACCCTCTCGCTCGCGACGTGGTGCCTGCTCGGCACGCAACACCCCATTACTGGTACACGCTACTCGCTGCTGCTCGGTAATGCACGGCACTGGCTGCCCGGCATGCTCGGTCACGGTGCTCGGTCACTTGCACCCCTCGCTCCTGGTACTCATGACTCCTACCGGTCACGCTGCTCGGTAGAATTTCCTGGCTAAGCTCGACCTTGCATGCGCCTGGAACCCATCATGCTTGATACCCAGTAGCGGTATGCTCGACACTCCTTACCGATCATGCTCGCTACAGATGCTATCGGTAGTACTCGATATATCTCTCGGTACAGCAAATCACCCGATAGACCCCGTGCATCCGTTGACACTTGACCTGCACACTAACACGGTTAGCACTTGGTAGGTTGTTCTACCACTCGGATAGCACCAGCTACCCGACTTGGACGTGGGATTGCTAGGTCCAACCGCCAAACCCTAGCTCTCGGCCATCCCACAAACTAAACCTATAACAATCTCCCCCGCCAATGAGACCCGATGTCCTCAACAAAAGTTTGAGCACTGCCCTGCCTCTTACCCCCTCTCACGCCTAGGTTTCCTTCCTTTTTCCACTTGAATCACTCTGTTTGCACCTTCGAAGCCCCCAGGTTGACGTACCTCTGCTTCAAAGTCCTTCCTACCTCTTGTTTGCCGGTGGTAGTAGAAGCTCTTTTAGACTAGCTCTTCAAACCGGATTGACCAAATCCCCTTGGAAAAATACACAAAGGAACCCGTACCTTTACTTTGTACACCAGATTTTCTCTCCAAATCTGGGTGTGAGCGTCAGCATCACTTGTTCTCCACGCAGAATGATATGCCCTCCTCGTGAGGTCCACATCTCACCATTCAGCTCGTTGCACCTTACACGGTCCACACCCTCAAAGAACTAAGCCTCGTTAGCTGACCACAAAGCAGATTTTCTAGCTGCTCCATGCAAGAGGTCCATGTTACGCACGCCTCATATACTCCTCCTGAGTAATGCATCCGTAACCTCAGTCCTTACTCCAGACTGAGCCTGGCTAGTTGTCATCGGTTACTCTCCTTCCACTTCTACCCCGCGTACTTCCCCATAATTCGCATGTAGCCCACAGTTGAGTATTCCTGGGCACTGCTCCGAACAGCATACTCCGAGACTCGATAGACTAACCCTATTGTTGCTCCCTTCTCTTCGGGATTCTGGACCCCCTGGTCCATGAGATCGAGCTTCAAGATCTCAAGGTAAAGTTAGTGCTGCAGCATCCCAATCACCAACTCTTTTCACTGCACCTAGCCGGCTGGAAAACTCCAGTCGCGAGTTTCACAAAAGTTGTGCTATCGGCTTTTGGCCAACAACGATTCTCCCTAACATCGGGTATACATCCAGCCCCTACTGGATGTCCTTCCACTAGGGAATGTGGAACCTTAGCTTTTGTCTTAGTCTACCGGTAAGGAATATAGATAGCCGATTCCTTGCTGTCATAGACTAACCTCATCACTTAACCAACACTTTGAGTCAAGCTTCTACTTGCTCCGTCAACCAAGTTTCTTGTTGTTGCGATCCATTTCTGCTAACTCTTTCTCCTTGGGTCTGGAATAAGGCGTTAGCTCCATTGTCCTCCAGACAATGAACTCAAATTCAACAAGTAAACCTGCCATAGTTGGACAATGTACTCCTAGCCAGCCCCTGCTGCCTTCCACCGTCCCGGCATTCCTGAAGCGCGTCACCACTCCACCAGTTGCCTGGAACCCGGCCGTTCTAGAATTGGCTCCGATGATCACAGCTCCCAAACATTAGAAAGCTATGAGGCATGGCTCCGACCATACCCCGACTTATACCCCCATAAGTCATTCAAAGATGACCCTACATGGCGCAATCCATGTATGAACTTCTAGTAATTGGCCAAACTCCTACGAAGCTCTTCCTTCCAGTCACCTCTGTTGGCATCCACTCGGCAATGGTATCCACCTAATTCCGCACTCACACCCTGCTCGGCCAATTCTAGGGAGGCTCAACTTCCCTAATCAGGAACTCACACGACTCTTCACACAGAGAATGCTCCTTGAGCCCTGCATCAGATGACCCATGTGAACCCTCCCTGGCTCACTACCTGATGTTAGGGCCAACTCATGGGAACTGGGTACTTCTTCCACATGGTCACCTCCTGTAATCCATGGTGCATGATGGCTCAATTTTCCCCATCCAGGAACCAAATCTGGATCTGTGTGAGTTCGTCCGGCACCACATTCTAGTGCACCGGCGCTGGTACCCTCCCAGGCACCAACTCGATCTGGTGAACGATCATCTTCTCGGGAGATTCCTTTGGCAACTCGGTAGTCTTTGCACCTACCAGCAAATCCGGCACCACCACCACTTGGTCCGGTCGGATCTCTACCATTCCTACAATATCAGTCAAGGTCCCCGTGCACTCTCGAGTCACCTGCATTACCGACAGATGCTCCTCCCTGACAGTGCTGTTCTTGAGGCCAGAAGGTCTCTTCTGGCCACAAACGAAGCTTGCACCTGCCTCACCCGTAATCAGAACACCTTCCAGCTATGGAAACACTCCCACCCCAGCAGTATGCATGAAGGAAATTCCTCAGATCAGGTTGAAATCGTCTAGCTTGATGACCGTCAAGTCCAATCGCCCTTCATACTCCCCCAGGCTGATCGGGACATCCCTAGCTATGCCCTCAATCTGCTTCGCCTGCGAGTTCACCGCCTTTATCTCGCCGGTATTGATCATGGTCTTCAACCCTAGCTCCAATGCCATCCCATTGGAAACAAAGTTGTACATAGCACCCGTGTCCACTAAGGTTGAAACTGCTCTCCCATTCACTACACATAGAACGTACATCAAGTGAGCTCCTCCAGAAGCTACATGTTTAGCTCCCAACATCCCAAGTATCCGAAGGGTAAATGCTTGGGCAAGAGGCTCCTCCTCTTGGTCCAGGTCTGCATCTGCTACCAAAGAATTCACCTTGCCTTGCCTCGGTCACTCTTTTGCCTAATGCGGTCCACCACGCAGAAAGCACCCGGATGCTGGTACACCCGGCACTGGATCCCTTCTGCCCGACCCCATGTCTGGCACCCTCT
>JAURVB010013250.1:0-144444 GCA_033002965.1 Piper betle | reverse complement strand
TTCTGGTCCGGGTTGAGAGTAAACCGGATTGGGGTGTTACATGAATGACCAAGATCAATCCTTGGGAGGAGTGGTGGAATACAAGAGGGGGAAGGGTGGGCAAACAGAAGTAAAAGGGTGAAGGGCTGGACGAACAAGAGAGAAGGGTGGGGGACACAATTATAACGACCCGTCATTTTTCACGATATTGTAGGCATTGCTAGCCAGGTGTTACTCAAAATTTAACAAAACCAACCCTATAACGACCAGTCCTAACTGGACCGGATGTTACTTAAAAGGTTACATGAATAATATGAAAGCAAATGAGTCTAGTATTTCTAACTCAAAAGAACTTATGTTTGATGCTTTAATTGACAATGCACGAAGTAATTATCCCATAGTCTTAGACCGTTTCCCATAGTCACATTTATAACACAAGAAAAGTAAAAGAGAAGTCCACTTATTCTCTGTTCACCACCTGAGTTGGTAGAAGAACCACCCTGTCGTCTTTTAGTCTTTACTTTCAGCTGCTAACCTGCGGAGGAAATTCACGTTAATGATAACCACTAAGCCGTACAATTAAATAAAACAAGTCCATAAATTCCCTATCATTATCTATGATATTGGCAGTTGTGACCAATCCAACATGTCCATTTATTAGTTGATGGTTCAATCCACCATGTCCATTAGTTGGCTAATGGGTCAGTCCACCATGTCCATTTATTGGCTAATGGGTCAGTCCATCATGTCCTTTACCGGCTGGCGAGTCCAATCCGCCATAACTGTTATCGGCTGATGAGTTCAATCCACCATGTCCATTAGTTGGCTGATGGGTCAGTCCACCATGTCCATCTATTTGCTGATGGGTCACTCCAGCATGTCCATAATTGGCTGGCAAGTCCAATCCATAATGTCCAATTTATTGGCTGATGGGACAGTCCATAATGTCTATTACCAGCTAGCGAGTCCAATCCGCCATGTCCAATTTATTGGATGATGGGTCAGTCTATCATAATCATTATTTAATTATGAAAGGCATAGCCCGTCTCAGACTAAGTCACTTCCTTGACCCGGTTGCACTCGTTGCATGGTGGTCGAATCTGGGCTCAGGTTGAGCAGGTTGTCCATAAGGGAAAATACAACATTTTAAATAATTATACGGACCTGGATATTTCAAACATGCAGCTGTGACCAATGATCCTAATCTGACAAGGAAAAAAATTATACACAAGTATAATTTTATTCGGGTAGAAATGCATGCAACTAAATGACTAATATATATATCACTATTAAATTTCAACAATATTAAATATTAAACTATTCATGTGATATAATCATTTAAATCCTACTTTACATTAATAATCTAGATCATAATTAACACTTAATAAATAATAAAATAATTATCAACCTATGAATAAATATTTAGTTACTATTATTAGTATATTTTCCTTTGAGACGATAATTACTTAACCACAATCTTGATAATTTAATTTACGGTTTTAAATCTTTAATCGCTATCCTTATTCATAGCAATTTAGTTAAATAAGTTGTACGATTAAATTATTTAAAATAATTTGTATTATTCTAATTTTAAAATATTATTTATACAATTATTTTAAATTAGTCGACTTAATAAAATTTCAAAATTTATTTATTTTTATTATGCTATTTAGGTTCGACGTTAATGATTGCTACCCGAATATAGTTTAATAACCCATTTTCTATATTACTGACTCGTTATTAAAATAATCATTTTATTTAAGACTACTCAACAGCAAGAGAGGACATTGGAGTTGTGAGGGAATGCCTTGCAAACGTTTTTATGGTCGCCCATCTTGCTAAAATTTAAGACTACTCAGCCATTGACGGGATTCCAGTTTTCATTTTAGTTCTTGTTATTTATTTTTTATTTCAGACTTGATTTCTCATGATTATCAAGCTTATTATCAATTAAAAAGTCATGAATGTATGAAAATTAAGAAGACGAAAATAGGAAGATTACCCAAGCAAGGAAGATGCCGGCTCTGGTAAGGAAGAGAAGAAGAAGATGAGAGCGTAATGACATCCCTTCACCAAAAATAGCTAGGGTATGTGAAAACACACCAATACCCGTATTTTATTCCTTTAACCGGGTAATCGGGTAAAGAATAAAATATTTAACCGGGTAGAGAATATAATATAATTAATATTAATTCTCTAGCGTTCGATCCTTCCCTACCCAAGTCGAATATATTAAAACAATTTTTTTCCCACAGTCTTTACAACAATGAACAAGAGGAGGGGTGAACCAGGGGTAGAAAAGAGTGGGGGAGAATTGTGGGGAAAGGGTGGGCAGTGACAGAGCCGAAGCTTGAAAGGTCCTGGGAAGAAAAATGTGGAGGGTGCAACGCGAGGGGCCATCATGCAGAAGAAGAAGAGTAGTGGAGTAGAATGTGGGGATGCGCATGGACAAAGTCATAGAACATGATAGTATGACCTATAGATGAGATGGACACAGTGATCAGATTGTTTAGATAGTATGATAGTACATCCATGGGCCACAACCAACATACACTAATCAGATGGTTAGTAGATGGTCACAGACGCAATTTAACCCACTTAGAGTATTAGGCATAGATAGAGAGTTAGTGAAGAAGTATCTTTCAGAGAGATCTTGATTCCTTTATGTTTCGCCAACATGATTAGGTTCTTACCTTGAACCATAGGGGTGAGCCTTGCCATGAGTATAGAGGTACCTTCAATATATTTATGAGGGCTAACAGTGTAGTTATGTGTTTGTAGACTGATCTTACATGACGATTTCACTCCAGCTTGTGAGCGATGCAAACAGGGACTCTAGACGGAACAAACCATATTGACCGGATAGAGTGATACCAGTGTATGCTC
The DNA here is from genome assembly GCA_033002965.1 of Piper betle. Taxonomy (NCBI): domain Eukaryota; kingdom Viridiplantae; phylum Streptophyta; class Magnoliopsida; order Piperales; family Piperaceae; genus Piper; species Piper betle. Next base: position 141,579 of record JAURVB010013250.1, on the reverse strand, counting down.
ATATTGATTGATAGCCTTGCTTGAGAGTCTACCATAGATGTAGTAGTCATGTGAGTCAAGATTAGTGCTACAAATCGGTATAGGATGGCAAGTCACACACCACTGAAGAGCAGGCGAGACACATGTCGAACCTCACTATGAGTCCTCGTAGACTTGATGCGAGATAGTGATTCTTTGGGTTGTTTAAACCCCGCTCGTTTAGAAGTGCATGACTAGTACAATATCAAGAAATGCATGCCTACTATTTGCTGATTGAACTAGAACCACTTAGGAGCCATTTTTTAGATACATCATTGATTGACTATTCCACAAACTGATCACCTATGGCATAGTAAATCGTGGTGATCTTAGAGACAAGTCCATAGACGTAATGATATTTTGGCCACCCAGTCTGCTACACAGGGATTTTATCTCCCCTGTTACTTGCATGATACCTTGACTTTACCATGGATCAGAGTGACATACCTATGTAGTAGGTTTTTCGTAGCCTAGTGGATTTCCCCAGTTTACCTAATGTCAGATCCTACATGTGAGGATGAGATATCACCTATTGAGAGTTCTTGAGGAGTGTTACCAGATTTCACGACATTCAGTCTCCTTTCCTATAACCCAAAGATATCAGTCATAGTAGAGTTTTTAGTTAAGAATTTCCACTCACCCCTCTAGAAATATCAGTTGTACTATTAGTTAATCAAATGATTGAGATGAGCAGATATTTAACTAGAGCACATGCCACAGACTAGATGCGGAGTTTATAGTTCCGTGCAGAGTATGTTTTTATACTCTTTGAGACACGCAATGTATGTACAGGTGTTCTCGCCTCCATTCCATCACATAGAGTCCTTTCAACAACAATTAGTAGTTGTATAGATAGCCACAAGAGTCATAGTATATCGTAGAGTCGTAGCAACTATCCTTGTTCTCTTCTAGAACATAGTGAGATACTTGGTTTGGAACAAAGTCAACTAGGACTCGGTGAGCAGTCCAGTTCCTTATACAAGGACATCTGACAATTGCATCTAGACTGGTGATAGTGAGTCGTGTAGCTCATTAGCCTGTACACCCATACCTAGAAGGAGACTGATGGCACACCTTAGGTTGGTTTTAGGACTTAGAATAGAGATTCCTAAGAGTACATGTAGTTGACTTTTCACATCGATGAGGATTAGAGAGACATGGATAGATGTTAGCAAGTAGGCCTTACCCTCAACATAGTTTTCCCAGATATAGCTCATATTAGCACCTTGTAATACTTTAGAGTATTTGCTTGACCAAACTAGTAGGCACATACGGGTGACCTAAATTTTTTCACCACATTATCAGTAGGGATTAGAACTGAAGAGAATGATGATGGTAATGTTAGAACAAGCACGGGCAATTTAGAATTAGAAGGTTTGATATTGGCACCATCACTAGCAGAACATGCCATGTCAGTGCAACTACAGTTAGTGATGATGTACATGATTGTTGAAGCAGTAGAGGATACAATTGATGTGTATCCAGCTTCTAGGTTCTAGTTTCAATAGAACCTCCTTGAGTTAATGTAAAACCCTTGTTTCAGCTTAGAGTTTTACCCGATTTTAGTTTTGTCTAGTTCGGGCAATCTCAAATCGATTCGACCAAGCTCAAGCCAAAACAATTTTAAGAATATCAGTATGAGACCTAGATGGCTATATGAGTATGTTATGGAGGTTGAGTATAGCCAAAATGCATATGAGAGTTTCAGTTATGATACAATAGAGCATGAGTTATCAGTGCATACATGAGGTATATATATTATTTTTATGGGTAGCCAAGATTTTAGGCCTAGATCTAGGCCATTGCAACGTTTAGCATCTGTTTGGGATTTTCAAGGTGTCTTATTTACATGCATCTTAGGGATTTTAGATCATTGGTTTGTGCCCCTGTGGGCCCAACTAGATTGAGTTTAGGGTTCGAGGCCCAGTTAGCCTTCCTGCCTTGATTCCCGCCTATAGAGTCACTTTGAGGACTCGAGTCAATTTGGACTTTGGACGGTCTTGATCAGAGCTTTCCGTCCATATGTATAGTGCATATACCTTAGGTGGGCCCCACTAAGCCACAAGTTATTGGATGTCCAAATCGTCCCACATGGCAAAATTTGAATAGTCCACTCAGCTTTATCTTCACCCTTTGATTTCCGGTGACTTCCCGATGATTTTACATGATTTTAACCTCGATGCTACCACCACTTTGACTCGCTGCCGACAAGTCTCTGCCTCGCCCCCAACCACAGGATTGGAACGATCGTGACCACCTAGTGCCCAGCTATCAGTCCGTACCCATAATTGCCACCGATGTTGCTGCAGTCACCGCCAACGATGACATTTTACTGTCGGTTTCGCTGTTGCCGCCACCCGTCCAGGCCATTTTCTCACACCGGTTTCGCTGTTGCTTAATTTTATTAACGAATGTGAGATACTTGGGTTTATGTCAAATTCTTTTATTAGTGATTGCTTGATAGTAATATTTCTTTATTGACGAAATTTAGATTTGCTTCCTTATGATTATGTAATACACTTAGAGAAAGTTTATGTTACATGAAAACATATTTGTCATGAAATTTAGAATTTGTTTGATTCATTCTTTTGATGAAATTTCAAGCATACACTGATTTGGATAAATGATTTAAGTGAGATTTAGTTACTCTTGGCCTTTCAAGCCAACCTATGAAATATTATCCTTTTTAACCACTTTGGAGCCCTATAATTAACATTCTTATTAGGTCAACTAGTGTAAAACCCTGGTCCTTTGCCCGATAGTTTTGGTCTTTGTTCGGTATTGATATTTAATTAAATATTAATCATAAGTAAAATTTTTAATGTCTACTAAAACATTTTTTTATAATTTTAAAATTCAATAGAATCCATTTAGATCTGGTTGAACAAAATATATGCAATTTAATGTGGTATATTGTACGATATTCAAAACTTTGCAACAAACTGGAAAACTCAGCATGAACACCAAAATGAACAGCCCCCTCAAATGTTATAGGTACTTTTGCACCCATATAATTTTGTAGCAAAGATGATCTTGATTACAACCATATGTACTCTTATTAATGAAAATGGATATCAATTCTGACCTTTTATTAAAAGTAGAAAATTCAACCAATCGTAGTAAAATAAAGATAAAAAATTTAATAAATCAAATTATTACAAATTATCTTCTCAATTAATTAGGATATATCTTTAAAATCAGAGTTACTAAGAATTTATATTTAAGGTAGATGATATTATAATCTATATTTAAGATATTAGATTATTAAATAGTCTACCATCTCATTATTCAACAAGACTTGTCAATAAAATCAAAGTTTATCTGTATTATAAGTAGGGCATGGCGAGACATCTTGCTTAGCTAAACATTAATAACCACTCCTAATATCGATAACTTCACCTACAACATCATATAATTGGAAATTCAAAGCAACTTCATTTTAACAAAGAAACTTAATTATACCTTCATTGGTAATTTTGTGACCATTTTCGATAATTTCATAGTTTTCAATGATATTACCCCAATTTGCATGAAATATCACACTAAAAATTGTGATGTGGTTGTTGGAATGGGCAAGGCTCCAAGTGGTTGACTGTTTTACCGGCAGTCAAAACTGTCAAGGCATAATGTTTAATCTTCCTTCATATTCTTTCTTGCAGCCTTCTCCACGGGGCACTTATTCTTTATTTTCTTTTATTTCTTTCTAATTTCTTTCCTTTCCTTTATTTCTCCCTCTCTTCTTCTCAATTTCTTTTCTATATTTTTTCCAACTCTGATGAGTCCTAAGCAGGTACCCTATTCACACTCTCAAACGCCTCACAAACCTCTCGTCTTCCGAGTCATACTAATATGTAATACTAAAATGTAATATCTATAAACCAGAAGAGCATATTGAATGACAAACTGAAGACCATTTTATTACATTATTGATGATATAGCTATTCTAGTCACAGCAACAAGAGATCAATAACAATAGTGTCGAATCATTCTAACACTTGCAGTAGCAATACTGTTTGTTTTCCTTGATCACACGATGCCGACCTTTGTTGCATCCTTTGAGGCAGTTCATCATGCACTCATCCATCTCCCTGGTGAGACTGGATCACACACTTCATGATAGTATTTTCAGCACTGTCGATTAACATCCGAGAGTTCTGTAAATGGAAGTGGCGGGCACCTGCAACATTCAGATCACATCACAATAATCTATTTAATCACAGAAACAAAATGCATGCGTAAAACGACCATTTCAATGAAAAATAAAAGTGGTTTATTCTTTAATTACCTGAAATCACCAAGAACAAGTAAAGGAAAGTGAAGATCATAACTCCAGCTCTGGCCATTCTGATATGCTAGCTTACTCAAGGTTATTGGCGTACACTTGTTGATTGGCTGTGCTAGCCGTGACTCATTGTAAAATGCAATCGAAGCTTTCATGGAAATTAAAGTAGGCTCTTATTCATGAACGTGAAATACATGATCCCTGACTTTTTGTCTAAATAATGACTCATTTCATGCATGAGAATCCAAAGAGGTTGTTTGACAATAAATGTACCATTGAATTGAATCATACAAAACGGACATTGAAAACTCTATTTACAACCTGAAGCATACCCAATACTTTGGTTTTAAGAGAGAGAGAGAGAGAGAGAGAGAGAGAGAGAGAGAGAGAGAGAGAGAGAGAGAGAGAGAGAGAGATAGAGAGAGAGAGAGAGAGAGAGTTCTCAAAAAATGAGCATAATCGGTTATACTTTATGCTGTAAGAAAGTGGAGCTTCATCTTCCGTTTAGCATTATGGGGTGCAAACGAGCCAAGTTGTGCGCTAAGCACCACTTTCTTCATGTTCTGTTTGTTCTAAACTAGTCTGCTCACATTTGTTTTGTTACCTGGTTATATATTTTAAGTGAAGCTGGAGTCGAACACTTGCTTGCTTGTTTGTTCAAGTTTAATTAAGTGAAACTGACCCAAGGTATTCCACGCTTCCACATAGTTCAAAGCCATTTTTCATGATAAGATAGTTTGATGTACAAGTAAAAGTGATAAAATTTCAAATCATATAAATTCATGTTGGCATACACGTTATTAATATTGACAATAGAAAATATTAAGTAAAATATTTAAGTCAGGCTGAATATTTTGCCTGGGTAAAATGTAATAAGTTCGAGTTCCTAGCTGTACTAAGCACAGCATTCCTTTGTTCAGTGTTCATAATTCATGGAATTATAATTGTTATAAAGCTAAAATAACAAACACAAGTTCAAGCCAAAATAAGCTGATCACATTTTTTTTTCGAGATGGCTTGACTTAATAATTACACCCCTGCAGTTTAGCAGGATTCTATCAAATATCAAAAGATGGAAAGACATATAAAGGAAACCTATTTAATTGTAAGATTTTCATTACCTTTTACAAAAAATAATGATAAAGTTGCCCAATATATATAAAAGTTTATTTAATGATGTAAAGTTTTAGAAAGTCAATCTATAATTTAAAATCTAACTAATGTTGAATATAAGACCATATAGTGCAACAAGATATACTCCATATTTCAGAAAATAATTCATAAACTAAACAGAACTTGTGGCTCATATTCGAGATTTGGATTGCGACTCGTGAATCCAATAAATGTTGGATTAATCCCAGGTTAGTTTTGGGGGGCCAATGACTTGTACATAGGCTTGGGTAAAACTTTACTTCTTTAGCTAGTTTTTCATTACTTTTTGCAAAAATTAATGATTAACTTTCCAAATAGATATGAAAAATTATTTAGTGATATTTAGTTTTAGAAAGTCAATCTATAATGTTAAATCTAAATAAGGTAGAATATTAGACCATATAGTACAACAAGATATACTCCACATTTTAGAAAATAATCCATAAAGTAAACCAAACTTGTAACTCATATTTGAGATTTGGATTGCAACTCATAAATGCAATAAATGTTGGGTTAATCTCACATTAGTTCTAGGGGACCAATGACTTGTAGATAGGCTTTAGTAAAACTTTACTTATTGAGCTAGTTCTTAAAAATATGAAAGGCTCATGGAGGCCTAACAAATAGTATTAGACCCAAGTTAGCCTCGGGGTAAGTCAACTTGCCCAAATTAGAGTCTCTTAAAACCTCACTATAAAATTTCATCTCCAGTATGCTTATGGGGAGATAATTTGGGTAGCATGATATGTAAAAGGTCGTCACAATAACTTGGCCGAATAGCCCAGATTAGAGTTTTCTAGAACTACATTGTAACATGTGGGCCTAGCTTAAGTGAGAGGGAGATGATTAAAGGTGCACACCTAATGTGAGAGAGAGCTAGCTACAAATACTTATCACAAATACTTTGATCTCCACAATCCTTAAAGGTCTTATATAAATCACAAGAATGGACAACAATAAGAAAACGATCTTAAGCACAAATAATAAAATATCCAAGAAAGCACAAGTAGAGTAGGCAAGCCAATTATAGAGTGTGTGTGAAAAGCACTACAAGTGTAATTCTAAGTTGCTACTTGTATTGGTCAATAAGTCTAACCATACAAGTAGCAAACTATCCTAAAACTTGTGTCTACTTAACTTCCAACCGCGAGCAAGTTAAGCTTAAAAAGTTAAGTGTGCTAAACAAGTGAATATAAACTAATAGCACAAGGACACTAAGAGAAAAGGACAAAAATAAATTTTTTAAGAGGTTCCCAATTGGTACGCCATCTCTTCTATCCCACAAAGTCTATTGAGCAAGTCTTTGTAACTCCACTAGGCAACCAACTTGTAACCTTACAAGCAAGCAAGCTAAGACTCTTTCGCAAGCACCCTTCCAAGTTCCTTGGAGCCTCTAATAAGCTTTCATTAACAAGTATCATGTGCCAAGGATCCTAGTTCACTAAAGATCCAAGAACGCATGAAGCTTTACAACCTTAGAAGTCACACCTTCTCCAAGCACCTTCTGTCCTCATGCAAGATACTTCACACTCCCTCCCACACTTAGGAGTTCATAACAGCTGAAACACACTTGAGCAATCTCACTACATCTTGAACTCTTATTGGTTACACAATGAATCACCTATGAATACAAGCCAATATATCATCCCAATCCAAACACAACCTTGAGCTTACTAATTCACACCAAGAAAGTCTAAGGATCACAATACTAGCAAAAGTTATCAAAAGGGCTTTTAAAACACACTTCCCAAGGCCCTATTAATAGGCTTCTATAGCCCCTCCAAGAATAGTAGCTGTTTGGATTTGATCCCACCCTTTTTGCTTTTTCTAACGGCTAGCTTTTGCACTTTTTAAAACTAACTGGCTGCTAACCAATCCACCTATCGCTATCCAAACAATCACTTAACACTAGCCATGTTAATTTCAACTACCAAACCTTTGACTGAGTGACTGCCAAATTATCTCATCAAACTTCCCCAATCTATTGTGAGCTTCCAAACTCCATGAGCGGTTTTTGAAATTTTCTCAAAGATCACCTTTAATAGCCAAACATGCAACTGAACGCTTGACAAACTCTATCACATCAACTCATTAACTTCGAACTTCTGTCTTTGATTTCCAAACCCTTGATCGAAGGGTATTTTGGCACAACTTCTCACTAAGTTAAAGGTTTTTGGTTCCCAAATGCACGATCGAAGGCCAGCCGAAGGTTGGAACTCCACCTTCCTTAGTCTACACCTCCTTACTTCGGTTGCCAAAGTTCTAACCGAATGCCTGTCAAAGTCCCTATGACTTCAACACTTCAAAAGCTTTTTCAATTGATTTTGATCCAAGCTAGTTACTTGTTTTTAATTGCTCAGCCTTAAATAGTTTAGAGTGTAGCATTTTAACTCATTAACTTCAGACTTCTACCTTTGGTTGTCGAATGACTGAAGGGTAACCAAAGTCATTGTTGGCACAACTTCTCACTAAGTCCAAGGTCTTTCATTGCTGAACACATGACCAAAGGTCAGCGAAATGTTGGAACTCAACCTTATTTAGTCTGCCCCATTCAGTTGTCGAAGTCCTAACTAAATACCTGCCAAGGTCCCGACAACTTCAACACTTCGAAACCTTTCTTAGTTTATTTTGATCCAAGTTAGTTGCTTGCTTTCCTTTACTCAATGTTACAGAGTTTAAAGCATTGTCACATAAAAACAACGTTCAACAATGATTTGGGTGGTTTGATATATGAAGGGGAGAAGTGTTGGGTTAATCCTAAATCAATTCTGGCCTCTAGGGAAGGCCAATGACTTGTGTGCAAGCTTTGGGAAAGTCTCATTGCTCGATCGAGCTTTTGGAGTAAAAGTGCCCCATGAAGGCTTATCAAGCTAATCATAATTTGACTTGCAGGATTCTTTCATGCTAATCATAACTAGAGATCTTTGCAAAAATTACAAACAAAACTCTAATAAGTGAGAGCTGCGCCGCTAACATACCCCGGAAAAATGCTAAATGTCAGGCGAGCATTGCAGCTCTGAGCACTAGTGTCGCAATGCTAAGTGCTGGAAATGCTTATAAAAATGGCATGTTACCAACATTGTAACGACCCGCCATTTTTCACGATATTGTGGGCCTAGTTGGCCAGGTGTTACTCACAATTAAGTAAATATGACTAACATTTTTTATTTAACAAAAACATATATAAAGATCCCACAGTCTTGGACCGTTTCCCAGCAGCCACACTTATTTCTCAATTAAATAAAAAAAGAAGTCCTCATATTTATTCTGCTCCATACTCTGGATGTCAATCACCTAATCTCGTATTTGCATACCTGCGGAGGCAATTCCGCGTTAGTGATTACAACACTAAGTAGTATAATAGATAAAACAAAACAAGTACATTCCACTATTTCCTTATGTTTATTTTAATATGCGGTGGAGCGATTCCGCTATACTCCAAAACAATGCGGAGGAGGTATCCGCTGTGATCCGCACACCCCGTCCGTAGCCTTTTTTGTGGGGAGGCTACCACTACCGTCTCCAGTGCCAGTGCCTCGCACACCCCGGTCGTAGCCTTTTTGTGGGGTAGCTATCACGGCACTCGGGTGATTGCTATGCCCCGTTTGTGGGGAAGCTCTCACTACCAATTCTAGTGCCAGTGCCTCACACACCCCGGCCGTAGCCTTTTTATGGGGAGGCTATCACTGCACTCCAGTGCCAATGCCTTGCACACCCCGGCCGTAGCCTTTTTGTGGGGCGGCTATCACTGCACTCAGGTGATTGCTATGCCCCGTTTGTGGGGAAGCTCTCACTACTAATTCTAGTGCCAGTGCCTCACACACCCCGGCCGTAGCCTTTTTATGGGGCGGCTATCACTGCACTCCAGTGCGATGGAGGAATCGCTGTGCCTCACTCACCCCGGCCGTAGCCTTTTTATGGGGTGGCTATCACTACTCCAAAACAATGTTGATGCATTACAAAATTCACGTACATAACACGACCCAGTGTCAGACTGAGTCAATTCATTGACCCCGGTTGCACTCGGTGCATGGTAGTCGAATCTGGGCTCAGGCCGACCTAGGCTACCAACAAGGAAAGTATGATGTTCTATCTATTATACGTACCTAATTTGTGATTACGTCTGACTGTGACCCGTGAACCCTAATACAGTAATGGGGAGGTCGCCTGGGACGGAGATGAGGGATGAAATACTCCCTCCTCCTGCATATATATATATACACTTCAACCATTCCCTCCATTAAATTCTCATACCCCATCATCCATTGGTATTTCCTAGGTTCAACAACCCCTTCATTAAATTCTCACACCCCATCATCCATTGGTATTTCGTAGGTTCAACGACCCCTTCTCCTTTTATAAAGAATAAATGACGGCTAGGGTTTGTGGAAGCACCCTTTCACTATAATTCCTTTAACCGGGTAATTGGGTAATTAACACGGTTCACTTAACCTTTTCACTCAACCTCTTAAATGGTATGGTTCACTTTACTAGTTTAAACGGTTAAATGGTATGGTTTACTTAACCGGGTAAAAATACTTAACCGATTAACTGATACTTTCCACTTGACCGGGTAATTAATAATTAACCAGGTAGCGGGTAAATAATTCAAACAAATTCATGGATACCAACGTTCGATCCCACCGCGCCGAATATATATATATATATATATATATATATATATATATATATATATATATATATATATATATTCCGGATCTTGACAAACATGGCCCAGGATATCAAACTAGGTTAACCAATGTATAATCTAGGTTAACAAAGTACTCCTAAAATGCCATGTAAGCATACTAAGTTAAACATAAGACTCTCGCAACTCGGTCCTACACTGCTAACTACTAGCACCTCATAACCAAATGGAAAGGCTTACACTTACACATATCATATCACCTCAACAACTGGTTCTCAACCGGATGTAACTAATGTTGAACCTTATTTTGATGAGACAACATTGCAAATTCTCTAAGCACTCCACAAAAATCCTTGTGCACTTTGTGTAAATCAAATCAGTAAGACTCAAAGAAGAAGTGAAAGAACTAGGAAGTTTGGCAAGTACATCGACCGGAACTTTGATAGACAAAAGTCAGAGAAATCAACCCTACGGCTAACAAGGAAAGCTTGGTAGCTACTTCAACTCGGGCTTTGGCAGCCAAAGACAGGAAGATCAAGTATGGGTTTTCATGAAGAGTTTGTAGCACTTTGGCAAAGAATTCTACTAGCCAAACTTGCAAAAAAAAGGGAGATGTGTTCGTGTAGACTTTGGCAGCCAAAATGCACATCGGAAAGAGACAGAAGTTCAGTCGAAGCTAACAGAGACATGTCATTGGCAACCAAAGGGTGACCAAACTTCTCGGCAAAGGCAACGAAACACATTATGGAGATATTGGCAGGCACCTCAGCGGATCGTATGGCAGCTGATCTTTTGAAAAGTTTTCAAAAGTAGCCAATAGAAAAAGCAAACTTGGGTTTATTGAAATCCTAACAAATATTACTTTCAGAAGGGATGCCGTAGATTATAGATAGAGCCTTGGGTAGCATGTTTGAGGCACTCATGAACTCTTAGAATGCTTTTGGACCTCTTGGATGTTCAAACCTTGGCATTAGTATTGATCGCTAGCTTCCTCGGCACTTGGTGAGAGCTTGAGAAGGAAGGCTTCTTGGTTGCAAGTTTCATTGGCACTTGGTGCTTATGAAAGAAGGTTTGTTGTTACCTTTAAGTATATAAGATGGTTGTCATAGTGAAGCTAAGAAAACCTACTAATCTAAAGGACTTGGTGGGATAGAAAAAAGAGTAGGAGTTTCGAACCTCTTAAAAAATATTGTGTCTTGTATCTTCTCTCTTCTCCCTTCCCTCATATGTGTTCAATTTAAATTGGTTTCCTATTTGTGCACACTTAACTTAGTTCTCTTGTGTTTAATTTGATTGCTTTATAGAACAAAGTGAACAAGGTCAAGGTCACTAAGGCACTTGCATGGTTTGATTAAACTCATTAAAGCAAGTATCTTTATTTGAATTTGTGTTTATTTGCCTCTCACTTGTTATTTGATTGTTATCTTGATTATATTTTACTTTGAAGGTGACCAAATGCGGGTGAGAGCTAACTATAAATCCTTCTCCAAAAAAGTTAGAACTTAGCAATCTTTACGGCCTTATAAAGATCAAAAGGATGGACAAATAATAGTAGAAGCAATTTAAAGAATTAATCACAATTAATTAATATGCAAGTAAGACCAATTAGGCATGGCAAACAATAAGGTGCATGAATGTGTGTGTCTGAAGAGCATGACAAGTTCAATTCCAAGTTGATAATTCTATTAGAGAACAAGTTAAAACTGTATAAGTAGTAAAGTGGCATAGAGCTTGTGAATACTTAACTTCCATGTAATTTTGTAGCACCCTGATTCTGCCCAAATCATGATCTGAATCGAAATAACAAACTTTGGAATGATAATCCATAACCCATTAAAACACAAAATTGACCCACATGGACCTATACCACCAAGGCATCTAAAGACGAAAACCTGAATGAATATAATGCGCAAACAAAACCCAAAATGCATGCAAATACACATATGGTTGGGCTCATTAAATTAGGACACCAAGAGAGTCAAAGTTACAAAGGAGAATCAAATCCAAGAGAAAATCCAGCATAGTCTCCCATGTAATTAGGACGTTGGAAAAATTTTAACAACATGGTAATGTTCACAATAACTAAAATCACACGTAGAACATTTCAAATATTCACATATGACATATAGAATTATTCAGAAGGTGTTTCACTTCATTCACATCATATTACAACATATTTGCATCATAGATTTACATTCTTCAAGCAGGTTGGTTTGCCTGGTCTTCACATGGGCACTTCAACATGCAAAGTAAAGCTATAAGCTCATCCAACTAATAAATCTTCTTTGCTTCCGGTACCTTCATGAGTAACAAAGTTTAGCATACCTGGGATTTATTTAGGCTTGAATAATTCCTACACAAAATAACTTAGATCAGCATGCCCTAGGCTATTAAGTCTGCAAAATAGAAAGATACAACTAGGAATAACAAAATACCAATGTTGCAACCATGTTTGCATACCCCACAAGCTCACTTCTAAAATTAGCACACCTCCATAAAACAAAAAAGGAGTGTATCCACAAACAAAACAAAACAAAAAGAACAACAAAACACACACACACAACACACCAACAACCAGCCCAACATCTTCAACCTCCTCGCAATCCATGCATCTATGTTGGCCAACGCTACGACCACCCACTTACATATAATAGCGCATTAGCAACGAGTGTCACTAAACCCAAATAACTAAATAGAGAAATAGTAAAACTCACAAATAATAAAATAATTATCCACGAAAAAATCGAAATAAATATAGAAACTTCACCAAACACACACACAATCTAATCACAATGAGGCTAATAAGGCCTAATCATAATCATAAATTTAATCTCGCACACGAACCAGAATAGTCAACAATAATATGTCGGTACTATGCATAAGCCAGAATCTAATCGACAAAAGCATGTTTGTGGCCAATAGGGCCAAACCGAACACATTTGAGACATGGCATGATTCGGGTATACTTAATAGAGAGCATGCACATGCTAAAATCAGAGATACACACTGCTAGGAAGGCACAACATTGATAATCATAACACACAATTAACAACTAACCAAGAACTAAAAGTGGGTACCGACCAGGCCCTTTGGTTAGCATCATGCTCCCATACGTAATGCATGCACCAAAAATCCAAAAACATATAATATGTATTAGGCCTGGATGGTTAATTCAAATAGCATTGTAGTGCAACTTTTGAGCTCAATCTTTCATTTTCAAAAATGCATCAAGGGACATAGCCCTTGAAGTTTTATTAATATAAAAATCAATAAGATGGCCCGTTGATAATGGGATTCAATAAAACACCATTAACTACGTCATATGATGAGAAAATAAAGTGTAGTCAAGCATAAGATCTAGCAAAGAGACAGACAGAGAGAGAGAGAGAGAGAGAGAGAGAGTCTTAACGGACTAGAGAAGAGTTCCTCGCCCCATCGGAGAAAGCTTGACTTTGCAAGAACTGTAAAATGCAAACCACTACTCATCACCTGTGTGATGCATGCGTGCAATGATATGTAATAGTCCTCAATGTAGCCAATGACATGGCATGTAGGGCAAAAAATTAAACTTTCCACACACCTATCACAATCACAAGCTGAATGTGCAAAAAATGCATGAGATTTTGATAAATTAAATAAGAATGTCGAGACAGAGATTTAGGTATTTCATGAAATACATTTTCTGATTCAACCCTTATACTTAATCTCTAACTTAAGACATCGAATACCTGAGAGAACTCAAGGAAATTTATCATGAGGTGTTTAGCACGCTAATCAATAACAAGATCTCGGTAAAATTATGTAAACCAATTGAAATTGATAGTTAACTTGTTTAAACTTAACACTTGTGATTCTACTGCCGAAGTGACTTCAAAAACCAAAATTCAAAAGATGATAGATCATGAAGATCTGGCAAACTTTGGCGGAGGCACTTGAGATGTCGAGTCAACCTCACTCCCGATCCCATATGATTAATCCTTTCATTAAAATAAATCATTGAATTCATTTATCTAATTAGGATACTTGGATTAATCTAAATTCAAATTAAGGTTTTTTTGGCGCATTTATTTTAGAATCAAACAAGTGATTAATTTATTATTTTATCAAAATAATAAATTAAGTAATTAATTGGCACACAAATTGAGACGACTTAGAGACTGGTGAAAATTTTAAAGTACAAGTCTTTTTATCATTTAAGCCCTTATTAGATGTATTAGGGTGTGAATTTCATACTATTAATTAAAGAAACAATTAATTAAGATTTAGTTATAAAAATCAAACATTTTCATAAAAGTCAAGACTTTAACACTAAATTAATATAATACTCAAATGATTAACATGCTATGATGATGAAAACAAAATTATCTACATGACCTAGTATAGATTCTACATGAATCAAACATAAAAATGCAAAAACTAGAGAAAATGGGAAGAAAAGGAGGCATGCCACGCCAGGGAGGAAGAAGAGGAGAAAAGGAGGAAGAGGAGAAAGTGGAGGGAAAGGGAGGACCAAGGAGGGGCTGGATGGGGCTGTCTAAGGGCCACAAGATGGTGGCGGTGGCAGCTGCAACAGTGAGACAACCCCAAAGGGAGCCGGTGTGTAGGGTATAAAACCCTACCCAAAAAGACTCCTGGAGCCCTTGCATTGAGACCAGTGCACGCGTGTGGATGTAGTAGCATAAAGGCACTTGTGGGGTACCCTAGCGCTACATACGGTGCCATGGCAAGTGAAACGCGAGCAACAAGGGGGGAACAAAAAGAAAAGAGGGGAAAAGAAGGGAAAGGCTCGGAACTACTTCTAACACACAACTTGGGCTAGGAGGTATGCCGAATGCAAGTGATACAACACTAACACAACGTGTGGCGCTAAGCTACTCTAAAACAACCAAAAAACACACGCATGAGCTTGACAATTGGGGGCAACTTGTTACATACGGAGCCTCTTGCAAGGTGAGTGTGGCACTTGTAACACTCATAACACAAATCAACTATAAATTCCCATTAAATTGGAACAAGTTTGCTTAGGAAACATGCCGGAAAAAAAGTTTTCTATTCAATATAAGAAATGTTACAAAGGATTACAAATACTCAACACTAAGTAGAAAGTAAATATAAAGTCACGTGCACGCAGGAAGAACATAAAAGGTTGCACGTGGACATCAACTCAAGCAAAACACTAATTGGAATGCAACACTCCGTCAACCAAGACCACGCTTCATGACAACAGGTTACAATCGGGTAGGAGGTGGTCCAAGGGCAATACACCTCCTATATAGCACAATAAATTTTTGATGCCCTTCCCAACTGGAAGCCAAAGTGTCCTTACTTTCCTATAGTTTTTTGGCTATTCTAGCTGTGTGACATTCTCCCCCGCTCTCCAGTCAACGTCCTTGGCAACTTCTTGCCTCCTCCATCTTCTTGAACTTAGCTGCAAAGGGATTGAGTATTTCCTCCTATTCCCATATATGTAGAAAGCTTAGTCATGACCTCCATGTATAACCAAAACTAGCCCCTCAAAGTTTATTCTCACCTACCCGCCAACATTCTCATGCACACCCGTGGCAACTCATCCACGGTCTCACATAGTATGTCATCCATCGAGATAGTGTTTCAACTCTATGCAAGTTCATTACACCTCATCCACGAACTACTATCTCCATCACTCAACTATAGACACACTCCCCCACACCATCCAATCGATACCCATAACAATACCATTGACATTGCTCCACCACTTAAGAATAATGGCCCCCCTGTGCGGAGGAATATGTGCTCACAAGGATACTTGTCTCCCACGTGAAAGGCTCACTAGCCAAGCACCGTTGCTCTAAGTTCCCATAGAACCACCTTGTGAGTGTTTGAATAATTCAATAACATGCAAGTGTACGTGATCAAAATAAGTAATATAATGATAAATTCAAGTATCGTCCCAACCAAATATGAATTTCCTTAAATTAATTAAATAAAATGAAATTAAGAACAAAACAAAAACAATCGACTTAACTAAATCTAAGTAATAACTTTAAATTGAAGAAAATTTTATAATGATAAAACTCGTTCTAGAGTCAAATTCCCTTAACATGAATTTAATATTCATCACATCTTACTCTTATCTTTTATTCTCTCGAATTACCGATTTAGGAGAATTATATAACATGGTGTCTCCCGCTCGTTTATGCATATATTATTTCACCTCAATTTCTACCTCTCAGTGATAATTGATTAATCAACAAAATAACGCCTTAAGATTTCCCTCACAATCGCATACGGTGTTGTGTAACTCCCGACCACAACAACAAATAAGTCAAAAGACTTGTCGTATGATGAATTATCAATGACTAATCTATCTGATTTCTCCCAAAATCTAATTGAACCTCATTATCTAAGCAATAGGTGATCAGTCTACTCTTAGCATTAAAAATGTGATAATTCAAGTAATCCAATTGAATAAAAGCATAAGAAGTTGAAATTAATTCAATTAAACAATGTTAAGTTCTATACTTCTCTAGTACAAAATAAAGGATTAGTCCATAATAAAAATAGAAAACATTATAAAGAAGAAACTACTTGTCATTATGAAAGGAAAAGAATTACAAAAACTAGAACTACTTTTAAGCCAAGATTTTAAATCTCCCTTATAGCAAATGACCACCCCCTTTATATAAAAGATGAGGTACCCAGGACATACAAGAATTCAAGGAAGGATTCCACAACTCGATGTAGTCTAATTGATTATGTTATCCGATGAAGTTTCAAACTCCCCGAGTTACTCAAATGTAGCCAAAGCTATGTTTATCCATCCTCATCGAGCTTTGTCAACACTATAAATTTTAGACAACAATGAGTGGGGTCCAATGCTCTGACCAATAATTCCTAAGCTTCTTTGTTTTAAATTTTTTTTGCATTAAACTCCAAAATTAAACATATCTAATAAAATATTAATTAACTAATAAATAAAGTAAAAATATTATCTAATTAATAATACATGTACCCGGGATGTACAAAAGCACATTAAAAATATGGGTACTTATTGTATACTTTAAACACTTTAACACACCCCTAAACTTAAACTTTTACTCGTCCTAAGAAAAATATCACAACCACAAAAAATTTACTACAAAAAAATACTTTATCCCGAATATGTTCTCATATGATTTTTAATTAAACTATCCAAAGTTAACAAGATATCAATCAAATCAAAATTTTCATTTCATCAATCACACCCAAAAGAAGGCTTTTTGTGTGTGTGTGTGTGTGTAAGATAATCCTTTTATTTATCCTTCTCATTTGCAACAAGAAAATAACACTCTGGCTCATGTTTAAATATGTTTTCCATTCTTTTCTTTCTTTTTTTTTATTAAAGAGTAGCCAATTTTACCTTTTGACGTGAACCACCATATTTACTGAGTTACAAAGACCTGGTTACTCAGCAAAGTAGTCATTGCTCTAATTTATTCATTTTTGTTTTTTTTTATTAAAGAATAGCCAGCTTTACCTTTTGACATGAACCCCCATAATTACTCTGTTAAGAAGGCCCGATTACTCACCAAAGTGCCAATATGCAAACCGAGATAACTAGCTTTACCTTTTGATGCAAACCCCCATAATTACTGAGTTATCAAGGCCCGGTTACTCAACAAAGTAGTCATTGCTTTAATTTATTTATTTTTTAAAAGAAGTAAAAAAATGCTAGGACAAACCTAAAACAACCGGAGCCATCATGCAAATTCTTAAGATTAAATGATTTTTCCTATTGCAAAACATTCATTGAAATCATCTAAGCCAAAGGATTGTGAAAATAATATAAGGTAGAGAACCAACTCTCAAATTCAATCATTCACTCAGCTCATCCCTCGTATCAATTATTCAAGTTTTTCTAAAAAAGGTAAGACTAATTCACATGTATCTATTATTGAACCAAGAGACTAATAATTATTGCATAATAAAATTTTTACACTAAACTACACTATATATATATATATATATATATATATATATCTAAACATGAGTCGAGCATGAACAATATGTATAAAATTAAGGCATCCCCCTTGCACTTAAACTAAACATTGTCCTCAATGTTGAAAAAAATAAATATAAAAATAAAGAGAAAGAAGTGAAAGAGAACTGCCTCAACTAATTAGTCGGTGGATAATTATCATGAATAACTGAATTTGCACTTGACCCATTCTTGGGTTGCCACCCAAGAAGCACTTGGTTGTCTACAGGAAAATGCCTATTTATCATTCTTTACTACAGTTATGCCTCCTTTCTTGGGTACACACTATATTGCACTTACCCAAGTACTATCAGCAATGGGGTATATCACTCTGGCATCCAACCACTTAATAATTTCCTTCTTGACCACTTCTTTCATGTTGGGGTTGAGTCGTCATTGGTGCTTTACAGTTGAACTGCATCCATCTATTAAATTGATCTTATGTATTCAAAAGGATGGATCGATCCCTTTTATGTCTACTACAGTTCAAGAAATAGCTGACTTGTGATCCTTTAGTATTCTAATCAGCTTCTCTTCCTGTAACATAGTTAGCTCTGAAGAAATAATAATAGGAAGAGTGTCATTAGGTCCTAAGAAAGTATACTTGAGATGTTTTGGAAGTTGCTTTAGTTCCAAAATTGGTGGTACTTCAATTGATGACAACAAGCTGTGGAATGTACATCTAAGGTTTCCACAACTCTAAATCTCCTAGCCAAGATTGGTTGTGCATCTAATACTTTAACCATCTATTCAATATTAGTATCTTCTTCACAAAGAGAATTTATGGCCTTATGTAATGAATTACTCAAATGATCTCTTTTATACATTATTTTATCAAATGGTTCAATTCTAGAACAATCATATGTTGTATCCGGGCAATTCATGGATTTAAAAATATTATATGTGACATAATCGTTATTTACCCTACGTGTAAGTTTTTCCAACGACTACGTCGATTAGTGTTCTCTCAGTTGCCAAGAAACCTCTCTCAACAATAAGAGGTATATTGTCATTCCTTCCTTCCATTTCGAGCACCACAAAATCTGTAGGAAAGATAAACTTGTCAACCTTTATTAAAACATCTTCAATGACTCCTTTAGGGTATACCAATGACCGGTCAACCAACTGGAATGTGATGTTGGTAGAAGCGATGTCCTAGATTCCTAACCTTTTGAAAACAGAAAAAGGCATAAGATTAATGCTAGAACCTAAGTCACATAAAACATTACAATGAACATTTCCTCCAATTGAACATGGAATCACAAATTTGCTGCCCCAGTCTTTCATCTTAGGAAGTAGTTTTCTTTAGAGGACAACACTACATTCCTATGTCATGGCCACAACTTTATTGTCATGTACTCTCCTCTTCTTTGCTAGAATATCCTTCAATTATTTTACATAACTAGACATCTATTAAAGTGCATTAGCGAAAAGTATGTTAATTTGTAATTTCTTAAATGTATTAAGAAACTTTTTGAAGAATTTTTCATCACTTTGTTTCGTCAGTCTAGAAGGAAAGAGTACTTTTTTTTACCTTTTCTATATGTACCTCATCTTTCTCTTTCCCTTTACTTCCGAGTAAGCTAACCAATGTAATGGGTTCATGTTTGTTGTTTGGCTTTTCATCTTTTTCCTTAACTTCATTGGGCTGAACTGGTTCTTGTAAAGTAATACCACTTCAGGTTGTTACGGCTTTACAATGCTCTTAACCATCTTTCCTTGGTTGTTCTGGTTGGCTGGGAAGTACACGCTTGGGTCACTCACTTGGTTCCTTGTTTAATTGCAGCACAACTTGTTGCATAAACTGTTGTTGTTGTTGCTGCTGATTCTGCATAAATTGTTGCATAGAATTGAACATTTAGATCAAATCCGGTTGTTGTGGTAGAAAAGGAAGTGAAGGGGGTCGAGAATGTTGTGATGGTGGTCGAGAATTATTGAGGACAACAGCCGATTGTGAAGAATTATTCCATGAAAAGTTGAGGTTATTGCGCTAGCCGGAATTGTAAGTGTTGGAATAAGGACCGTTGTTCCTATTAAAGTTGCCTACGTAGTTGACTTGATCTGTTGCACATTGACCTATAGAATGTCCTTTTCCACACCATTCACACCTTGGCTCCATAGCCTCATCATGTCCCCGCATATTAAACCTTTCCCATGTCTCAAAGGGAGACTCATTATCAAACTGCAAAAAAGATAAAATTTCGTTATGTAATCTGTTAGTTTTAGAATGACGAAAATATTTTAACAAAAATTTTTTAGACAATTCAGCCCAAGTGGTAATTATATCTAATGATGACATCGACTCTTACATACTTCCTATTAAGAAGAATGGAAATAAGCGAAGGCGAAGAATGTTGTCAGAGGCACTAGGTTGCTTATACATATCACAAACTAATAGGAAATCGATGATATGCCTATTAGGATTTTTAGTAAGCGATCCACTAAATTGTTCTATAGTTTGTAATATGTTAAATAAAACTGGTTTAAGCTCGAAGTGGGTCGCATCCACCGGCAATGCAATAATACTAAGTTGTAATCCTCTTGCAAGAGGTATAACCCAATCTTGGATTGCCCTATTGTCATGATTGGCTACTACTACAATCCGTGGAAGTTGAGGTATTTATTGTTGTTGTGGGTCTATGGCTTCTTCTTCTATTACTTCTTGTGCTCTTCTTCCAATGGCACACAAGTTTCTCTAAGTCCTTTCAATCTCTAGATCAAAAGAAAACAAGGGTAACCGTACTAATCGATACATAAACAAATGATAATAAGGAAGAAGACAATGATATAGTATTTTAAAAAAATAGACACTAAAATCTAAAAAGAAAGAAAAAGACTCAAAATTCTAATCTTAAATTAACTAAGAAAATTAGATCTCCATGGCAACTGCGCCAAAAACTTGGTTGATTAATTTAATAACATGTAAGTATACATAGTCGAATTAAGTAATATTATGATGAATTTATGTGTCTTCACACAAAGAGATGAATTTCCTTAAATTAATTAAAGAAAATAAAATTAAAAACAAAACAAAAACAATCGACTTAACTAAATCTAAATAATTACTTTAAATTAAAGAAAAAGTTATAATGATAAAACTCGTTCTAGAGTCAAAGTTCCCTTAACATGAATTTAATATTCATCACATCTTACTCTTATATTTTATTCTCTTGAATTGTCAAGCTGGGAGAATTTTCTGACATGGTGGGTCTCGGTCCTTCATGTATATATTATTTTGCCGCAATTTCTACTTCCCGATGATAATTGATTAATCAATAAAATAACGCATTAAGATTTCCCTCACAATCGTATAGAGTATTGTGTATCTCCCCACTACAATAATAAACAAGTCAAAAAACTTATCGTATAATGAATTATCAATGACTAATATAATTTATTTCTCCCGAAACCTAATTAAACCTCATGATCTAAGTAATATGTGATCAGTGTACTCTTATCATTAAAAACATGATAATTTAAGCAATCCAATTAAATAAAAGAGTAAGAAGTTAAAATAAGTTCGATTAAACAATGTTAAGTTCTGTTCTTCTCTAGAATGAAATAAAGGATTACTCTATAATAAAAATAAAAAAACATTATAAAGAAGAAACTACTTCTCATTTTGAAAGGAAAAGAATTACAAAAATAGAACTACTTTTAAGCCAAGATTTTAGATATCTCATTTAGCAAATGACCACCATTTTATATAAAAGATGAGATACCCAGAAAATACAAGAATTCAAGGAAGGATTCAACAACTCAATATAATCTAATTGATTATGTTGTCCGATAAAATTTCCAACTCCCCAAGTTATTCAAATGTGGCCAAAGTTATGTATATCTATCTTCATTGAGCTTTGTTAACACTATAAATTGTAGCCAATAATGGGTGGGGTCTAATGCTCTGACAAATAATTCCCAAGCTTCTTTGTTTAAATTTTTATGTAGTCAACTCTAAAATTAAATACATCTAATAAAATATTAATTAACTAAAAAAATAAAGTAAAATATCACCTACTTAATAATATATATATTTGGGATGAAAAAAACTAAATTAAAAATATAAATAAATATTATATACTTTAAAGAGTTACTAGTGAGGCATAAACACTATGTGGTAATGCACTTCTTCACTTCCGGCAAGTTCTCCCTCGAGAGAACAACCTTCCTCGGTCACTTTAGTATCGTTGCCTATCGACTTGTCCAATTGATATCCGCAGCACGAACCCAAACACCCCAATATCTGAATCTTAGCCTCCTTCAATCAGAACAAGGTGTTACAAGTGTCCCATTCAAGCTTCACGTCATCCCAACACGAGCGTTGATTATGGCCTCCTTAACAACCTTAACATATTGACGCTAGTCATAGCTGCAAACATCCAAAGCATATCCATTTCTTCTCCAATCACCCGAAAGTTCTAGACCCCTATTAGCAACCTTCGGCTCAATCACTACTCTTTTATGTGTTCTAATGAGAAAAGAGCATGAAGTCGATCCTTTGGTCTTCATCCACGTATCAAGCTCGATCACCTGCCTTCTCAAAGGTCTTGCACACTCTTGCATCTGAATGGAACTGCCCATCCCTCTTGGAACTCCTTTCCACAGAGGTCTACTCCATTCTTTATCCCATAATATGTCCAATG
Source organism: Piper betle (assembly GCA_033002965.1). Taxonomy (NCBI): domain Eukaryota; kingdom Viridiplantae; phylum Streptophyta; class Magnoliopsida; order Piperales; family Piperaceae; genus Piper; species Piper betle. The sequence goes on along the minus strand of JAURVB010013250.1, from coordinate 118,840 downwards.
TTGCCCAAACATCTTCACATAACTCCTTGAAGTCACGCCCATCCTGGTCTTCTGCCTCAAGCATTGAGAAACGATCTTGGGTTAATATTGTGGTAACAACCAACTTCAAGACTGTCATCTCTAGTTCCCGAACTGTTGACAAATAACTAGGCAATGGTGTAACTGCCATTTCCAGCTTCTCTATCCTGTTTTCTTTCCCACTCCTTTGTATTCTCCATCTTCTGAGCAGACAGATGCTGGCCCGTACCACATTGAATTTCCTTCTCCAGCAACCTGAATCTTCTTCGCATTGACGAAAACTGCCTGAATCATCGCCAAAGTGAGCAAACCACCCTCTGATACCATTTGTCATGCATCAGCCTCATGCTAGGTGAGTGTGGCACTTGTGACCCTATCACAAATCAGCCTTAAACTCCGATTAGTTGGATCAAGTTTGCTTAGGAAACATGCCCAAAAGAAAAGCTTTCTATTCCATATAAGAAAGTTTACAAAGAATTATAAATACTCAACAATAAGCGGGATAAAGTCACGTGCATGCGGCAAGAACATAAAAGCTTGCACGTAACAACTCAAGTTAAACAGTATGTGCAAAGATAGTGTTGGCTGTAAAACTCCATCAACCAAGACAACGCTTCATGACGGCGGCAGGTTACAACTGGGTAGGGGGAGGTCCATGGGTAGTATCCCTCCTATATAATAAAAGGAAATTTTTTATGTCCTTCCTAGATGGCAACCAAACTGTCACTATCCAACAGTCTTTTGGAAATTTTGGCTGCGTGGCAGACTGAAACAACTAAATGTTGGACGTGCCCAATGCCCAATCCGACAATGCCAAACAAAGGATCTCAAGTTCTACCTGGATCAAGCTAAATATAAAATCGAGAAAACTAGGCTCAAAACAGTAAAGTGATGGGTCAAATTTTATAATAACCCATCTGAAGAAAATTTCGTTGACAAAATTTAACTCAAGGAAAAACTCAAATGCCAAAGAAAGCAAGTGACGACGAAATCAGAAATGAACAACGAGGATGACGGAAGGAGCAAACCTGTGATGTCGGCATCAGCGCATCCTCAACGGCATCAATGGTACATGCTCCATTCTGAATATGATCTTTCGGCGCAGCCTCTGCCCACTGACCAACTGCGGCAACAACACCACCATGCCTCTGCCGTCAGCATTGGCCCTGTTGGGTCTACTGGCCTCGCAGCTGCTGGCTACCCCCGCGCTGCTGACCCTACCCCTGCGACTGAGGAGGGGATTAGAGAGGATGTGCGGCTGAAGAGGTAGCACTCCATGATCCTGCTATGGGAGCTACTAAATCTGAGACTGTGGATTCGGCTGAAGTGGAAACTGCAAGGTTACCGGCTAATACTATGGCTAAGGTGGCTGCTGTGGGGCCTGATGTGGGCACACCGTGGCACGTGCCCAAACTTTCCATGTGCAAAAGCGAGCTCATGTCATCCTCCTGCACTAAGTTAGGTGCCTCCTCTAACAATACTTGCACCAGGGAATATCTAGAGCCCCACCTGGTTGTTGTGGTGCCCCTACCCAAAACTGTAGGACTTCATACTGTCTGGGAGCTGCCTCAACCATTTTTCCGTGGACTTCACCAAGAGCCACTGTTTCCTCTACCTTCTACCTCTCGGACAGATCCTCCTAGTCCTAATCAAGTCTGCTTCTGACGACCTAACTTCACACTCTACCTAGTGCTCTCCTGGCATGATAGATCCTATATGTGTCCTCGCCCTGGAAGGCCCTAGCAACTAGCCTCCTCAAGAGTCGGACAACAAAATATGGCAATTGTAGAATGAAAACTCAGCCTCAAATCTCAACAAACTTGCCAGTTTTGTCTCTCTGTCTAATAGGACCCCGTTGCAAACCTTAAGTGCCAAGAATTGGGCTAAGGTATTTGAAAAAATTTTAGCTCTGCACGGGAGCGACGCCGTGGGTCTCCACCGTTGATTCCCATGATGATCGATAATGAAGACGCATGGCGTCTCCACCAACGTTGCTCCCGGGCAGAGCTAACTATGGTGCAAGGTACTTAGCCACTATCGTGTCCTCCTATGTGAGTGTCATAAACTCCATCTTCTTCTCCTCGACCATTGTAATAGACAAGGATTGATTGTAGAAGACTTCACAGAACTCCTCCCATTACATCTGCTCCAACTAATGGCCTCCTAGGTAGATTGACTAAACTAATCCCTCCAAATCCAACCAACTCCACAAATAGCTGCAGATGCTATCTAGACCTACAACCACTTTGGACAACCCATATGATCAAACACCAACTCGGTACCCTCAAACAACTCCTCCGGATCTATGCCTCCTATGAACAAGTTGCTGTCATTCTTAAAAAGCGGTCCACATCCTACTTCTAGTCTGAATGCACAATTGACCATGGTGGTCAAGAAGTCTTGCCTCACTCAAATAGTCTCAGCCGGGGCACCTCACCCTAATTACTAGACTAAACACCGGGAGCATGGGCTCCCATAGGTGTTCCTCACATCTGCACCATTGAGGCACCTAACAATGGGAAAGAACTATGCCCGACAAGTGGTGGTGGCATGGCAAACTATCCCATTGTTTTTGTACCGGAGGTGGTACGGTGTGATCTGACTGATGGTCACACAACCAGTGGTGGCATTGTAACATTCGTCATGCTCAAAAGTAGCTGGCGATGTCTCCTCCACGGGCCTCTTCAGGAGACTAGCCAAAGTCATGCCATCTCTCATACCTTCTCGAGAAGTGTTCCAATTTCCTCTCAGTTTTGTCTCATGTCCTAGAGCGTCTGCCACTACTCCTCACTGAGACAATGGATCACCTAATTCCATTAGTCATCCTCTTACTGCTCCATCATCGCGTCTTGAGGAGGCAATGTGGAACGCCTATTTGTGCCTATGCCAACTGTGGTAGTGTGGTGAATCTCCTGGACCTGTTGAAACCTCACCTCTAAATTAGCTTGCACACTGCCCAATAGTCTACCCTCTGACAACTGCCCAGGGCCCTTAATTGATAATTGTGTTGAGTTTCCCTCACCTATTTGTATTAGAAAAACTCAACTGTAAGTTTTGACTTTTCAGTTTATCACACTAATTGTTGGTATTTTGTATATTTATGTGTAATTTTGTCTTTTTCTATATAAATTTAATGAGGCGACTTCTACAATTCTACTCATATTCTTCTATATAAAGGAGAACTTTGTTGATGTTAAACAGAACATCCTCTTGAGAGTTTTTGAGCATATTTGGCTCATAAAGGGAGAGTTTGGAGAAAATTTTCATCATCTCAAATTGAAGTTAAGGTCTTAATCCAGGGTATGAGGTTGATCTAATTTCTTTTGAGGTGTATATTAATTTCTCACTTTCTCATATGTTGTATTTCTCAAGAATTGTATATTTCAGATCTTGTTATTAGTCAGATTTGTATTAGGAGAGTTTTATCAAACTTTTATTCAATACTTGATTGTAAAAGATTTTCTTAATCAAAGTTGATTGAGTAGGTTGGATTTCTTTTTTCCTAATTTGGAAGAAAGTTTCCATCCATTTTTTTATCTTGGTATCTCCTATTCATCTTATATTTATTTTCATTTCATCTTGAGGGGAAATATTTTATGGGTTGTTTCCACTATAGTGTCTATTTCCCAACAAGTGGTATCAGAGCTTTGGTTCGTGCTTTCGTTCTTTTGTTTGTCTTGTTTTGGGGTAGTAATATTTTGTGTCAAGATAAATAATGAGAAACATGTTAAGATGGTCGTCCTTAAGGGTAAGTCTAATTGGCATTACTGGAAGGGGTCGTATGAGTACTTATTTATTCGCTAAGCATTTATATGATCCAATTCTTGGTCCTCCTAAGTCGACCAGTCCACCGTTGAGTGCTACTCCGGTTGTGACTGATGAAGGGAAGGCTCCTTTGATTCCTCCTCCTCTACCTACTGCTAAGGCTGAGTCGAGTGTCACGACATAATGGATCAAGATGGACAGAAAATGCATGGCTTTGATTAGGCAATGGTTAGAACAAAATGTATATAACCATGTGACTGGAACAAAGACATCTAAGGAACTTTGGGATAAGCTCTTGTATATGTATGAGAGAGACACTCCTGGAAACTAAAATTTGCTGGTCAAAAGGTTGATGAATCTTCGGTATAAGGATGGGACAGAAGTCGGTGACTACATCAATGAGATGCAAAGTATATTAACTCAATTATCTAGTTTGAATATGCCTCTTGATGATGCTTGGCAAGCTTGTCTATTATTGAATACCTTACCATAATCTTGGGAACCTTTAGTTATTTCCTTAAATAATTCTGGCAAGCAGCTGACTTTTGATATGGTTTCAAGTTGTCTTTTGAGTGAAGAAGTAAGAAGAAAAACCCAATATGTAACCTTCTCTAATTCCTCTCAATCTTTAGTTTCTGAATTTAGTTCTCGGGGAAGATCAAAGAGTAGGAATCCAAACGGAAGAAATAAGAGTAGAGGAAAGTCTAAATCTAGAAACAAGACCTTCAAGTGCTTTTATTGTGATAAAGTCGGCCATAAGAAGCAGAATTGTTACAAATACAAGAAAGATCTAAGAAATGATAAGGTGTTTGACAATAAGAGTGAAGATGATAAGACTGCCAATATTACAACAAAAGATATACTAATCATACTTGATGATGGAAATAATTGTTAGACAACTAATGATGATATTAGTTGGGTGATTGATTCTGGCGCATCATTTCATGCTACTTCATGTAGAGATTTCGTCAACACCTATGTGACAGCTGATCTAAGTGTAGTGAAGATGGGCAACAATGAGACTTCTAAAATTATTGGTCATGGTGATGTGCATATTATGACAGATTCTGGTTGCAAACTTGTTTTGAAAAATGTGTGTCATATTCCCTATTTAAGATTGAACTTGGTGTCAACAAGTGTGCTAGATGATGAGGGCTATGTTTCACAATTTTCATGTGGCTTATGGAAATTGGTGAAAGGTTCTCTAGTGGTTGTTAAAGGGAAGAAGTGTGGGGGTCTTTATAGGACTATATCTAGTCTGGTTCATGGGGAGGTTATTGTTACCTCTACAACTCTCACAGCTGATTTGTGGCATAGAAGGTTGGGACACATGAGTGAGAAGGGGCTAGAATTTTTTAAGAAGAAAAACTATCTTCCACAACTTGAACAGACAACACTAAGCTCTTGTGATCATTGTTTGGCTGGAAAACAACGTAGAGTTTCTTTTATATCCACATGCAAAAGGAAGACACAAATACTTGAACTTGTACAATCTAATGTATGTGGTCCAATTGAGATAAAGTCTCTTAGTGGAGCCTCTTATTTAGTCACTTTTATTGTTGATGCTTAAAGGAAGGTATGGTGCTACTGTTTGAAGAATAAAAGCGATGTGTTTAATACTTTCAAATCATTTCATGTTCTTGTAGAGAGAGAAATAGGGAAGACTTTGAAATGTTTGCGAAGTGGTAATGGAGGTGAGTATTGTTCTAATGAGTTTCAGGTTTATTGTGACAAACATGGCATTCGGCATGAGAAGAGTGTTCCCTATACCCCACAATTGATTGGAGTTGCTGAGAGAATGAACAGAACAATTCAAGAAAGGGTTAAGTGTATGCTATCTACAGCAAGATTACCTAAAGGATTTTGGGCTGAAGCTATTTGTACTGCTTGCTATTTTATTAATAGATCTCCTACAATTGCTTTAGATGGAGATGTTCCAGAAAAAGTTTAGACTGGTAGGAAGGTAAAATACACTCATTTAAGGGTGTTTGGTTGTAAAGCCTTTGTATATATGCCAAAGGAACTAAGTTCTAAGCTTAATGCTAGGACATTTGAATGTATATTTCTGGGTTATGGGGATGAAGAGTTTGGTTTTAGACTTTGGGATATGCGGTGTTTTGAGAGAATCAGTTTCTAGAGGACTTTGGGAATGAAACAACTACCCAAAGTGATACCCAGGATTATGTTGTGAAGGTTAAGACTTCATTTGCTCCTCCAATGGTTGTAGAGGATATTGTTCAAGATGTTGCTGAACATATTGATAAAGAAGTTAGAGATGACATTCCCATTTCTTTGCCTCGTGACGGTGAAGGTGAGGATAATGATATTACTAATGATATAGTTTCTGATGTTGTTGAGGAATAGGCACATGATGGTGATCAGGTTGTTGATCAAGGGGAGGCTAATGCTACTAGAACAAAATCTGGTAGAATTGTTAAGCCATCTATGAAGTATCCAAAATCTACTTATGTGACTCTCACAGAAAGTGGTAAGCCTGAAGACTTCAGTGAAGTTCTTAGTCACAAAGAGAAAGACAAATGGGTAAGTTCCATGCAAGAGGAACTAAAGTCATTGCATGAGAACAAGACTTATGAGCTTGTGAATCTTCCTGAGGGGAGAAAGGTCTTGAAGAACAAGTGGGTTTATTGACTTAAGCATGAAGAAGGTAACTCACAACCATAGCACAAGGCAAGACTTGTGGTGAAAGCTTTCAGGCAGAGGAAAGGTATTGACTTTGACAAAATTTTCTCACTTGTTATAAAAATGTCTTTAATCCGTTGTGTGCTAGGTTTAGCTGCAAGTATGGGTTTGGAGGTTGAATAGTTAGATGTGAAGATTGCATTTCTCCATGGTGATCTTGATAAAACAATATATATTGAACAACCTGAGGGTTTTGTGGATAAGGAAAAGAAACAGATGGTGTGTAGATTAAAGAAGAGCGTGTATGGCCTCAAGCAAGCTCCAAGACAATGGTACAAGAAGTTTGATTCTTTTATGGATAGTCAAAGCTACAACAAAACTGTTTCAGACCATTGTATAATTATCAAGAAATTTGGGAAGAATGACTTTATCATTTTGCTTATTTATGTTGATGATATATTGATTCTTGGATAGGATAAATCAAGAACTGCAAATTTGAAACAAAATTTAGGGAAATCCTTTTCTATGACGGATTTGTGTCCAGCTAAGTAAATTCTTGGCATATCCATCCGGCGGGATAGAAAAGCTAAGAAGATTTGGTTGTCCCAAGAGAAATACATTGAGAAGCTTCTTGAATGATTCAACATGAAGGAAGCCAAGCCAGTTTCTATTCTACTAGGAGCTCAATTCAAATTGAAGAAGGGTGAGCTAAGTTAAGCAGAAGTAAGTGAAATGAAGAATGTCCCTTACGCATTTGTTGTAGGGAGTCTTATGTATGCTATGGTTTGTACTAAACCAGACATAGCGTATGCTGTCAGGGCAGTAAGTAGACATTTGTCTAATCCTGGTAGAGAGCATTGGCAAGCAGTTAAGTGGATATTGAGATATTTGAGAGGTACTTCCAAGCTAGATTCATGCTTTGGGGGAGGCAAGCCTATATTATCATGTTATAGTGATATAGATACGGCCGGTGATCTTAACTCTATGAAGTCTACTTCTGGGATTGTTGTTACTTTTGCAGGTGGTGCTATTTCTTGGCAATCCAAATTGCATAAGTGTGTTGCTCTATCCACAACTAAAGCTGAATTCATTGTAGTTATAGAAGCTTGCAAACAATTTCTATGGTTGAAAAGTTTTTTGAATGAAATTGGTATAAGTCAAGATAAGTATGAGGTACTTTGTGATAGTCAAAGTGCTATACAATTGAGTAAGAACTCTAGTTTTCATTCAAAGAGTAAACACATAGATGTTTGATATTATTGGGTAAGAGATGTGTTAGAGAGAAAGTTGTTAGAGTTGAACAAGGTTCACACTGACAAGAACATCTCAGATATGTTAACCAAGATTGTGACAAAGGACAAACATTTATTTTGTCGAAGTGGAGCTGGTATGCAGAATTTTGCTACCACTTATGTCTAGTTAGCTCATGGATTCGTGAAGGGGAGGATTTGTTGAGTTTCCCTCACCCATTCGTATTGGAAGAACTCAATTGTAAGTTTTGGCTTTTTCGGTTTATCACACTAATGGTTGGTATTTTGTTTACCTATGTGTAATTTCGTCCTTTTCTATATAAATTTAATGAGGCGACTTCTAGAATTCTGCTCATATTCTTCTATATAAAGGAGAATTCTGTTGATGTTAAACAGAACATCCTCTTGAAAGTTTTTGAGCATATTTGGCTTATAAAGGGAGAGTTTGGAGAAGTTTTTCATCATCTCAAATTGAAGTGGAGGTCTTAATTCAGGGTATGAGGTTGATCTAATTTCTTTTGAGGTGTATGTTAATTTCTCAATTTCTCATATATTGTCTTTCTCAAGAATTGTATATTTCAGATTTTGTTATTGGTCAGATTTGTATTAGGAGAGTTTTATCAAACTTTTATTTAATACTTGATTGTAAGAGATTTTCTTAATCAAAGTTGATCGAGTGAGTTGGATTTCTTTTTCCTAATTTGGAAGAAAGTTTCCATCCATTTTTTTATCTTGGTATCTCCTATTCATCTTATATTTATTTTCATTTCATCTTGAGGGGAAATATTTTCTGGGTTGTTTCCGCTAGAGTGTCTATTTCCCAACAAATTGCACACGACAGTAACCAAGACCTTAGAAACACAACAATAAAAAAATGATGAAAGAAAACAAAAGAAAAGTAGCAAGAAAATGAAAAAACGTACATGGCGATGTAGGTAGTAGATCACTCAGCTAATTTGACCCACAATGCGATCCGAATTAAAATGATGCCTTTGAATGCTAATTTATAATCCATTAAAATATAAAATTGGCCCGATGGAACCTAAACTACTCAAGGTGTCATAAAATGGAAGCTTGAGAGAATCTAATGTGCAAACAAAATCCAAAATACATGCAAAGATAGTTAGGGTTGGGCTCATGCAATCAAGACATATAGATGAGTCGAAGTTAGGATGTTGGACAAATTTTCATTGCCTATTTATATTCACAATTACTAAAATTTTCACAACCTATTTATATTTCAAATTTTCACATTTCACACATGGAATCAATTAGAAGGTAATCAACCTCATTCACATCACATTACAACACATTTACATCACTGATTTATATTTCTCAGAAAGGTTGGTTTGGCTAGCCTTCACATGAGCCTTTAACCTAGAAAGCAAAGCCCAAAAACTCTTTCAACCCATATTTCTTCTTTTCTTCGGGTACGTACATGAGTAACCAAGTTTATCATACTTGAGATTTATTTAACGTTTTGTTCAAGACTTTAGGGCTTGGAAAATTCCTACATAAAATAAGTTAGACCTACATGCCCCCAGAGTATTCCATTTACGAAACATAAACATACAATTAGGAATAACAAGTTCAAGGCCCCCAGAGTATTCCATTTGCATACCTAAAATCGGTCCAAGGCCCCCATAAGTTCACATCTAAAATCAGCACTGCCTCCACAAAACAATGAAGGAGGGAGATGTCCACAAAAAGAACAACGTAGCACATACATAACACAGCAACAACCAGCGTAGCATCTCCAACCTCCTCACAATCGTGCACATATGTCTGCCAATGCCACAATCACCCACCTAGATATAAATAAAAACACGTCACTAACGAGTGTCACCAAGTCCTAAATAAGTAAATAGAAAAATAGTAAATTTGACAAATGTATGAAATAATTATCCACCAAAAAACTGAAATGAAACCAAAAATTTCACACACACACAATCTAATCACAATAAAGCTAATATGACCTCATCATGCTTACAGATCTAATCACGCATATGAATCAAAATACTCAACACGAACATGTCAATACTATGCAAGTGTTGGAATCTAATAAACGAAAACATGCCCATGGCCAATAGGGTCTCATTGAACCACATTTGACCCATGGCATGATCTGGATATACTCGATGGAGAGCACACACAAGCTAAAATTTGAGATACATACTGGTAGAAGGTACTATAATGACAATTGAAACACATAATTAGCCACTAACAGAGCACCACAAGTGGGTACCGACCAGGCCCCTGATGTAGCATCACGCTCCCATCCACCAAGAGTGCACCAGAAATTCGAAAATGTATAATAACTATGAGGCCAAGGTAGGGTTAATTCAAATAGCACTCAAGAGCGACTTTTGAATCGGATCTTGTGCTTTCTAAAACTCATCAAGGCATGTCAACTTTTAAATTTTATTAATCTAAAAAATCGATTAGATAGTTTGTAGATAGTGGGATTCAATAAAACATCACCAACTTTGTTGTACAATGTGAATACAAAACACGTAAGCCAAGCAATAGATTAAACACACAGAGAGAGAGTCCTAACAGACATGAGAAGAGTTCCTCGTCCTATCATGGAAAGCTCGACCCGCATGGCCTAACAAATATAGACCACTACTCAACACCTATGTGATGCGCGCGTGTAATAATATGCAACAGTCCTCAATGCACAAATGGCATGGCATACAAGGCAACAAATTAAACAATCCACACACCATCACAATCACATGTTGAATGTGCTAAAAACTACACAAGATTTTGATAAATCAATGAAGAATGTCAAGATAGAGGTTTTGATATTTCATGAAATACATTCGGCATTCAGCCCACACATTTAATCTCTAACTTAAGATATCAAACACCAGAAAGAACTCAAAGCAATTTATCATGTGGAGTTTGGCACGCTAATCGAAAATAAGATTTCAATAAATTATGGAAATCAATTGAAAAAAGATAATTAACTTAATTAAACTTTGCACTTGTGATTCTTTTGTCATACTGACTTCAGAAAAGTAGAACTTGAAAGCTAAAGAATCATGAAGATTCGGCACTCCAGCGAAGGCACTGAAATGTCAAGTCAACCCCACACCCGAACCAGTATGATCAAGACTTTCATAAACTAAATCTTTTTAGTCATTTATCCAATTTGGATAATTAGATTAAACTAAAATCAAAATAATCTTTTTTCGGCACTTTCATCTTACCATCAAACACGCAATTAATTTATTATTTTATTGAATCAACTAATAAATTAATTATCTAGCATGCAAACCTAGACAATTTGGACGTGGTCAAAAATTTTAAAATGTGGATCTTTTTATCATTTAAGCCATTATTAGGTGTGACTATTAATCAAAAATAATATTAATTAAGATTTAGTTACCAAAAATCATACCTTCTCATATAAAAATCAAGCCTTTAACACTAAATTAACACAATACTCAAATGATTAATATGCTAAGATGATGAAAACAAAATCATCTACTCGACCTAGTATGGATTCTACATGAATCAAACATAAAAATGCAAAAACAAGTGAAAAGGGAGAGAAAAGGCTACCATGCGGGGGAGGAAGAAGAGGAGGAAAGGAGTAGGGGAGGAAGAGGAGGGAGGCAAGGGAGGACCAAGGAGGGGCTGGATGGGGCTGCATGAGGGCCACAAGGTGACGGCGGTGGTGGACAGAGGCAGCTGTCGTAAGACAACCGCCAAAAAGCCAGGAAGTAGGGTTCAAAACCCTATCCGAAACGCTAAGGCCAGCACATGCACACACGTGTGCGCCAGCCTTGCACTGTGCATAGCACCGTGGTGGTTGAATTGCATGCAAAAAGTGGTCATGAAGGAAAAGAAAGAGGGGGAAAGAAGAGAAAGTCTTGGAATGGCTTCTAACACATGACTAGGGCTAGGAGGTACACCTGAATGCATGTGACACAACTCAAACACAATACACAGCCCTAGGCTACTCTAAACCAACCAAAAACACAAGCAGCAGCTTGACAATTGAGGCCAACCAGAACAACTCAAAGACAAACATGGCCAATGCTCAAGCCGACAACAACACACAAAGGATCCCAATAGTAGTGGGCCACTCAATCCGGACCGACCGTGTGCTACCTGAATCAAGCTAAATGAGTAAAACACCAAACCGAAGGGACAAACTATGCAAACAAGTGCATAATTAAATAAATGTAAACACACAAGTAAGGATAGTGAGAAATAGCACAAACAAGTTTTTCAAGAGGTTCCTAACTAGTAAGTCCTCTATTCTAGTTCACGAAATCCTTTGGTGAATAGGTCTTTAAAGCACTACTAGGCAAACCAATTGTATCCTTACAAGCAACCAAGGTAGGATTCATTCACAAGCATTCTACAAGTGTCGAGAGAACTTTTACTCCAAACATCCATTGAACCTTCAACAAGCCTTCTTCTACAAGCACCAAATGCCAAGGATCCTAGCTAGCTCACCAAAGCCTCTAACACCCTTGAAGCTTTACAACCTTGAAAACTAATCCTTCTCCAAGCACCTCTTTTCCTCAAGCAAGATGCATCACACTCCTACTCTTAATACCTAAAAAGTTTACAAGTGAACCTCAGTACAAGTATACACTCCTTAGTACAACAAAAATACTTAGAATTACAAGCTAATAGATATTCATTCCTAGCACAAGTTTGTTCAAAAGAATGTCAAATTAACTAGAGAGTCAAAACGATTGCAAGAAGTTGTAAAAACACTACCCCAAAACCCCTATTTATAGGCTAGAATAGCCTATCCAAGAAATAGAGTCATTGGGATTTGAATCCCTCCTTTTGGCTTTCTCTAACAACTAGTTTTCTCAACATGTCTAGATCTTTCAGGTGCAAAACGATCGACTAAACAATGGCTTAAAACTAGCCACATTAGCTTCAATTGTCAAACCCTCGGACCAATCTTCTGCTAACTCTCTTTTCAAACTTCATCGAACTTCTGAGAGTTTGTGAACTCTTTGATAGGTTTTCGAAGTTTCTATTGAAGACCCCTTTGGTAGCCAAACATACGACCGCTGACAAGCCAAACTCTAACTAGATCTTCAAACCACTGTCTTCAGTTTTCGAACATGCAGCCAAAGGTGTGGACACTTTTTTCCTTGGTTGCATCTCCATACTTTTGGTTGTCAAACATCTGAGCAAATGCTGGCCAAACCATGGTTGCATGAATCGGAATCGGAATCGGAATCGGTTTTCCCGTGAATCGGAATCGGAATCGGAATCGGTCTGAATCGGCCAGGAATCGGTTTTGTTGAATCGGTCCAAATTAATTTAATCGGTCATATATAATAATTTGACAATTTATAATATAAATATATTAAAATTGGATATTGATGTTATTTTGATATTATTCTGTGTATTATAATTTATGATATTTTTAAATATTTTTTAAGATTTTTTAATTATTTAGAATTAATTATTATTTTTGACTCGAGTTAGACTCGAGTCAACTTTTAATTACGAAAATGCCACTCTTTACCCCCGCCGCCGCCGACGGCCCGGTCGGCGGCGAGTCTCGCGGCGGCGATGTCGGAGGATGTCGGCAGCCCGGTCGGACGAACAGGCGGCGGTCGGACGGCAGATTCACGGCGGAATCGCGGCGCTCGCGTCGGCCGGCGGAACCCGAGTTCGGGCGGCGGTCGCAACGCTGCGGCGGAATCGTGGCGGAGGGCGGAGCTGAGGTCGGAGTCGGGCGGCGGTGGCCTGGTCGGACGGAGGACGGCCGAGGGAGGACGGCGCAAGCGCGGCGGAGGGCGGCGGAGCGAAGGTCGGAGTCGGGCGGCGGAATCGGGGGAGGGTATGATTTAGGTTTTAAATCCAAATTACCATTTTACCCATGCTTAAATAATTTAATAAAAATTATACCTAGGGTATTTTGGTAATTTCATAAAAAAACCGATTCCGATTTAAATCGGCCGATTCCGATTCCGAGTTAAATCGGTCGGAATCGGCCGAAACGGGCCGATTCACGACCCGATTCGGGGCCGACCGAGTCGGCCCCGAAATCGGATCGGCGCGACGCCGATCCGATTTAAATCGGCCGATTCCGCACGGAATCGGCCGATTCGTGCAACCATGGGCCAAACTATTAAAGACTTCAACATTTTTTTTTTTGTTGGTGTGATTTTTCCATGTTGTTGTTTGGTTTACCTAGTTAACACAGAGAGAGTTTAAGTGATGTTGTCTCGTCAAAACAAAGTTCAATATACTTGTAAATTGTATATCTTTTTTGTGCTTAAATGTTTTCTACTATAAGTGTCCATTCTTGCGGATCATTAAGAGGTTCTAATTTTATGGAGATCTAACCTTTTGATTTGAGATCTAACCCTTCAACTAACAGCAGTGACAACCAATGCCCTGGCCCACACACCATACTAGAAAACCCTCATAACATATGACCGATCAAATTAAACCAACTGACAAGCTATTTGGGTCAGGTTACACCACAAACTGAAACTAAAACACCGGATTGAAGGCTTGGGTTTGCAATTAGGGTTTAATCAGGTTGGGTTTCACAGTACCCAACTCGATGGACATCCCTAACCATTCTTAACAAATCCGTATTGTCAAAATATGAAGGAAGTAATTGTTGAGCTAAGCTTTAATTAGCCAAATCAAGTAGCAGGACATTATGCAAATCTTTTTGTTCTAGAAGTCCAAGAAATAAAAGATGAAAAGAAAATTCATTTAAGATGACAAATCGCATCCAATTAAACCAAACCTTACATCATTTCGTTTTCCTAAACGAAAGAGATAAGTTTACAAGTCTTCCCTTTCGCATCAAAATAAATACTACTTTGCCCATAAGCAACATCTAATGGCCCATAAACAAACATTATTTCAATTCCCTTTTCATTTAAAAAAAGGAAGAAAGGAAAAAAAAACATGAAATCGTGAAGGAAACGATTTTGATAAAGTTGATATGATGTGAAGCCCAACTACTTTTACAAAAACAAAACAGGGTTTTAATAGACAATTAACAGTAATCAATTAGGTGAAGAGGATGAAACATCACCCAAAGGACTTTGGAATCTGTTCTCTCAAATTTCACTTCTCCCTTTCTCAAACACATTATGTGAAGGACAAATGGTTGCTAGCTTTGATTTGAAGAGGAAGTCGACGGTGCACCATCTAGTAGGTGCCAGCCTGCATTCTAAACTAATAAAATATTTTCACATATTATAAGACGTGTCAGTGCCTTCATATATCCCAATCTTGCAGATAACCGTTGACGGGAAAACCAAAGTGACCAAAAACATAATTTATCCAATGAACATCACAAGCTTTTAAAGGGCATGAATTAGGCATTAAAATGGTGGAATTAAACATTGAGCTTTTGAGTTGATTGACCTATCTATTAACATGCCAACATAGTCCCCATCCCCCATGATTGAGCAAGCGTGCCCAACAAGCAGTGGACCCAACACAAAGTTGCAATATATTATAATAAACTCGATATTCTGCGAATTAATTATTCACAATTAGCAAGTTTGGAAGCTATATTTACTTGGGGATATCTCTTTTTCCTAAGCACAAGGAAACATTGAAACAAAGCAAGGACACCTGTCTTTGAGATCAACTACTAAATCTCCAAATCCTGCCAACTACAGCAAAAAGATGGAGACCCCTATTCTATGATCTTTATATCTCCCTCCCTCTACATTGCTAGAAGCTTGCAGCTCCCCGGCGAGGTTGGATTTTAGACACAATGAAGATACCTGCGGTGCCCAAAACGCTGGTCATTAGAGTAAACCAGATCTTCATTGCCCTGTTTTTGGTCGCTTATTTGGCGGTTATGTTCAAGCCATCGTTTCTCGGCTATGATCAGATGAAAGTCTCTTCTTTGATTGTCCGATGCTCTTTGCGAGAATGCCATAGTAATAAGGTAAGGTGAGTATTCATACTTCTTAAAAAAGTGTTTTAAATTAGGAGCCATGCATGCTGAAATTTGCAGATTAAAATCTTTTTCTTCTTGGATAATCCGCAAACGTGTCGGGGACATGGACCTGAAATAGGATCCTTGTAATTACAAATAACAGTGTTTTTTATCATCAATCTTCCTTCTTTTTTCGAAGATTTCAATGTTTCAATTTTGCAGGCAGAGGACAGGATTAAGATGAAAGCTGTGTTGGAGACTAAGGTGAGGGAAGTGAGGCAAGCCAAGAAGAGAGTATCAGTAATACCCAATTTTGTGTTGGAAGCAGTGAGAGGGAAGAAGATTGGAGTGGTGAACATGGAGGAAACAGAGTCAGCGGCTATGATCGGCGAATGGGAGAAATCACTAGGCACAGAGGCGTACCATGTCTTGTTCGACCGTGTCTCGCCCAACATGGAATGGAAAGACCTGTTCCCAGAATGGATCGACGAGGAAGAGGAGAACGACGGGCCGTCCTGCCCGGAGATACCCTTGCCGGACTTCGCCAAATACAACGTCGAATTCGACGCGGTGGTGGCAAGGCTGCCATGCCGGCGGCCGGAGGAAGGGTGGGCGAGGGACGTGAGCAGGCTGCAGGCACATCTAGTAGCAGCCAACATAGCGGCACAGAAGGGGAAGAGAGATGGCCGAGGGAGGGTGAGGGTGGTTCTGTGTAGCAGCTGCCGGCCAATGCAGGAGCTTTTCCGGTGCGACGACATAGCCGGAGACGAAGGAGAGTGGTGGATGTTGGAGCCGGAGGCCGGACGTCTTGAGAAGAAGGTGCAGCTGCCGGCGGGCTCATGCATGCTGGCCTTGCCCTTGTGGGTCCACGGTAATTTCTTGATCAATCCATTTCTAATTTAACTTCTTCTACAATGTTTTAATATCTTCTTATAGCAATGTGCGGGCAATGCATTTTTAATTCGGGTTACTTATTAGTAACTAGTGTAGATGTTGCATCAATGCATGGATTATATTAGAAATATAGACTCAATTTTAAAGATAGACTAAATCATGAATAAATACATTATAATAATCTAATATCATAGTTCCGCTTTTGAGAGCCTTCTTATAAACAAAAATTGATAGTAAAATGAGTTTATGTTAATAGTTTTTCATTTCAATAATTAGAGTCGACTGTTTTATTAATTTATGATGGCTAAATTTAATTTCATTAAGTTTATTAATTTTAGTAAGTGGAATCCACGTTTTAATTAATAAGCTTTACATATTAGGTTGTAGTCAAAGTAAGGGTTGGTTACGATTCTAATAGTCTATATATAATAGTAGGCTTTTTAATAGAAAAAACATAGGTAATAATTAAGTGAAAAACATAGGTAAGATAGTATTTTATTTATATATGATTGTTTGATGAAGGAAGATAGACATGCATAGTTTAATTAACTAAGTTTTTTAATAGAAAATGGAGTAAACGTGCAAAGTAATATATGTTGGGAAGAATTGAGGAATAAAAGATAGGACAACCATTTGCTAGCACGTCCAAATCAGTTGGAGACCTACCCTTGGGAATCTGGGATAGCCACATATCATATATGTTTGGTGGAACAACTCAACGTTGGAACTCGTAATTAAAACATTTATTAGTTAATTGGTCACGATGCAATTAAAATATACGTGATTTCTGCAATTAAAATATACATTATTTCAAGAATTAAAGAGTCCAAAGCCTAAATATTTAATTTTTATTTAAAGAAAAAAGATAGAAAAAAAGTTATCTTCGGCACCTTCTCATAAAGCAAATTAGACTCACAAATGCGTTCACACACGCATACAATTAATAATAATAATACTTATTATTATTATTATTAATGCCAAGAGAGAGAGGTTAAAAGCATATGTGACATATATAATTGGAACCAAACCTCTCCTAGTGGAAGGGTGCTTAGCCAAATAATCTCATAATTTAAAAACATGAACTCTGACTCAATTCAATATGTCATTAAGTGGAGTTGACTCAGAATTAACTTTAAGTTAAATCATAGTCATTTATAATAAATTAAAATTTTATCAATAAAAAGTTATAACAAATTAGTACATATTACGCTTTTGACAATTAAAATTGATAAATGTACAATTAACATTTCTTTAAAATATTGATTTAGCCCATCTAAAATTAAAATAATATGTGTTAATAACCTTGACTCATGGAATTTATGATTAAATGAGTCAATATATAATTCTCCATTGATTATTACTTGGTTAGTTATAGAGTCGAGTTGACTCAAAAAAATTTTAGAATAAAGAGAGCCCAAATCTACTTTTAAGCCGCGTTGGATAAATCGGCCGCATTCCGTTTCAAATTTGGGGTCGAATTGGGTTTTGAATCGGTTTTGTAGTAAATTACTAAAATACATTTAGTATTATATTAAATAAATTATTTATATATGGGTAAAATAGGAATTAAAATTTTCTCCCTCCGCCGCCGCTGCCTCTTTGCTCCGGCGAGGCTGGGTGGGGCCGGTAGGGGAGTCGGGGCTGATAGTGGGGGGCGTTCTCGGCTGGGGGTGTTGTCGGCGAATGGAGGCGGGGCTGGCAGGGGGATGGGTCGGGACTCGGGGCCAACGGGGTGAGGCAGAGGCACAAGGAGGGGGGACTGGGCGGGGCAAGGCCGGCTAGGCGAGGCCGGGCAGGGCGGGACCGGCCAATGGAGGCCGGGCAGTGTGAGGCCGACATGGGGGAGGCGGGGGCAGGGCGCTGACAGCAGGGTTGAAAGAGGGTGGCATTCTCGTAATTAAAAATTGGTTCGACTCCGACTCTGACTCTAAATATCATAAACTATAATACACACAATAATACCAAAATAACATCAATACCTAATTTTTATATATTTATACTATAAATTATCAAATTATTATATATGACCAATTTAGACCGATTTAACTAAACAATTTCATGTCCGATTTAGACCAATTCTGATTCTAATTTTGACTCTCTCAAAAACCGATTCCGATTCTGATTCCGATTTTTGCAACCATGCTTTTAAGTGCACCGGGTCATTCAATAAAGTTTTGCCTACACCGGAAAAAAGGTCTAATGTTAAAAAATTACCAAAATAGAATGCTTTTGCAGAAATTTTATTGATAAATACACCCACCGGATGTCAGGTTCAATTTAGCAGATTTGAGCTCTCAAACAGGAGTTTTAGAACAATGGACAATCCTTGTATTAGCTTAGACACTCCACATCCTATGATGCTATTATAACATCGAGTTCAGATATCCTGTAAGACCTTCAAGTTAACCAAGTTACAAGACCTAATATGATGATGCATGCAAGCACTTATTGACATTGGAAATTTTTTGACTGTTCTTTACATAGTGGACGATAAATACCATTCTTCAATTACATTGGATCTTGGAGCCAAGCCTTATGTCTTGGCTTTCCGCGCAAGGTTGGGTTTTATTTATACCACATCAAGCCTTCCTATTAGCTAGATGGTTCAGAAATTACTACAAAAAAAGGCCTTTGTGCAAACTTCTAAAGCAAAATTAATTTGTCTTGTATTTACGTTTAAATTGTGTATGCATAAATGGTACCGTTTTGGAAATTCCAACAAAAATTATTCATGGCAGCATCGTCTGTGATTTGCGTCCGTCGACAATTGCATAGGCTGATTTAGTAAAATGGCTTCACAAATTATGTCGAATTTTTCTTCGTACAAGTATATAGATAGCGAAATCAACATTTTTACAACGTAATATTAATTGTATGATATGATGGTTGATAAGTATATAGCTAATAGGGGTGTGTTTAGTTGGTAGAAGAAACGTAACTACATGAAACCTTTAAGTGATCAAATATATGTTACAGAAAAAATAGAATATATTCGTGTGTTTTTATATTCAAAATAATCATAATCACCCATAAACGGGAATCTCACCTACAAAAAATTTCTCATTTTTCTAATGTTTTTAATAATTATGTAATTTGTTCTTCACTGGATATTACTAAGAACATAAAGGTTATTGCATGATACAGGCACGAACAAGGAGTACGACCCCTCAGTGCTCCTCCCAACCGTCGCCGGCGGACGGAGGGAGGCCTACGCCACAGTGCTCCACTCGTCGGAGGGGTATGTATGTGGTGCCATTGCCCTCGCACAGAGCCTATTGGCCTCCGGAACCACACGAGATTTGATCATCTTGCTAGACAACTCAATCACCATGGCCAAGCGGCAAGCGCTAGCCGCCGCGGGATGGAAGATCCGTGACATTGAGCGTATTCGTAACCCTAGAGCACAGAAGAAGTCCTACAACGAGTATAACTACAGCAAGCTCCGCCTATGGCAGCTCACCGACTACGACAAGGTCATCTTCATCGATGCAGACATCGTCGTCCTCCGCAACCTTGATATACTGTTTTCCTTCCCTCAAATATCTGCCACCGGCAACGACGGCGTCATCTTCAACTCAGGCGTTATGGTTATCGAACCGTCCAATTGCACCTTCAACATGCTTATGGACAGTCGCACAGAGGTACAAAGTTCATCTCATTCTTATAACTGCTAGCTAAGACTTCCATTGATTGATCGTAGGAAGGAATAAAGAGGAGAATAGGGATATAGGTGGCGAAATTATTATCATGATGACTTGACGAGTAGGAGTGTTTGTCGTGCGATTCGGAGTTCGGGTGTGTTCAAATTTGAGTCATTTATCTGCGAGTTTAACTGGTTTTTATTTAAGGCAACTCAAACTCAGGCCACCTTAAATTTTATTTCTTTATATATTTTCATCCCCATAATTCAAGAAAATTAAATAAGTTTTGAGAGATTAAATAGTTCAATCTCATACAAATTGTACATAATTATTTTAAAAAAATTGTTCATACATAAAACCATTATATTATCGCGTAAGATTTATCATTTAACATTGATTTTACTCATGAAATTTTTCGTATTTTTATGTAAATGGCATTATAAAATAAATAAAATATTGTAAACATTTGAACTTCTAATACTAGAAGCGACAGGTGCCGAAAAGTGGTCTTGCTTGTCAGATTCAAACTTGAATTGAACTTCGGCTCAAACAAAATCAAGCCAAACATCAAATTAATTGAAGTTTGTCAGGCTTCTAAACCAGCTTTTGGCCTACTGCAGGTGATATCATACAACGGGGGAGACCAAGGTTTCCTGAACGAAGTATTCGTATGGTGGCACCGGCTACCCCGCCGTATGAACTTCCTTAAGAACTTCTGGTCCAACGCATCGGCAGAAGTGGCGGTGAAGAACGAGCTGTTCGGGGCGGATCCGCCCAAGCTCTACGCCATCCACTACCTGGGCCTCAAGCCCTGGGACTGCTACAGGGACTACGACTGCAACTGGGACCTCAAACTCCAGCATGTGTTTGCCAGCGACATCGCCCACCGACGGTGGTGGAAACTGCACGACGACATGGACCCTAAACTACAGCGCTTCTGCACTTTGACGGAGAGGAGGAAGGTGGAATTGGACTGGGACAGGCAGTTGGCCAAGAAGGCGGGGTTCAAGGACCGCCATTGGAAAGTCAAAATCAAAGATCCTAGAAGAAACGTGCAATGATCATGCATAAATTCTATGCAGTTGTTACCTGTTTGCATGGAGCTCGTGAGATTAGGCAACTGAGATTTTTTATAGGATTCAAGAATTTTAATGGAGACACTTTTGTAGTTGTAAATTTTGGAGGATGTAGACTAGCTCAGGCCCGCTGCAAGGTGCTTGCATCAATGGGATGTTAATTTGATATACGGTACAAATAAACAGATAATTTTTCCTGTTACTTCATTTAAAATTAAGTTACCAAAAACCTAAAAACACAGCAGTTTAGCATGCATAAATACATGCTTAGAGCAAAGTGCAATTTTTATGTACATTATATTCCTAGCATTATGTAAAATGTGGATCATGTAAATTAACCAAGAAAAGTTTTGTGTTCATTGTTGCTAGCGACGTACTCCGGCCAACTATAAATTGTTACTCGTTAAACTATGTCGCCTGCACTTGGGCAAACTCAAATTTTTGCAGTTCAACAATATAATGCAGAAAATATACCAAAAGATGTAACTCTAGTAGTATTTGATACACTAATAAAACAGAAATACTTATATAACCGATCTTTCTGATTGAGCATCAATGGAAAGCGCCCTTAATGGTTCAAATCAGAGCCTCCCTTACAATTGTTATAATTAATTTTGTTTTTGAAGTCCCGGTTAATGGCAAGACCGTACGATTGATCCCAAAATCAGGGAGCAGATCTTTTATTAGTGCCCATTGCAATCCTCCAAGTTGCTTGGTGGTAAACCCTTTTTTTCCCACCAAATCCCGAAAGAATTGGACCCTGCCACCAACGCTGTCATATTTGTATGTCACGTGGTAAACTCAATCTATAAAATAAATTTCTTTTTTTATTCATAGGAAAAATTGATCCCTTGGTCACAAAGCCCAGCAATATGTAGCAAGATGTTTGCTGTTTAAGATTATAAAGGATCTGTAAAGCAGCTTTCCCTTCTTTTGGGACAAAAGGACTGTAAAGCGGTCTTCCCTTATTTCCTATCAAACAACTATAAGCAGCATGAAAATTGAAATTAAAATCAAAGCAAGCCACAACTGACCATGACCACTTAGGCAAATGAAAGATTGGATCTTACCAACCTATGAAGCAGATTTGCTTCCCTTGTTAATTGTACTAAATTCAACTACATGAGGTACAACCAACAATTCAAAACATAGATGTGGCCGTACCTAACAATACTTTCCAGGTTATCAGTTCCAGCCATGGACTTCATAAAATCTCAGATATCTGCACAATAAGCCAACAGTAAACATGTAGAACAATGCTTAAAGAAGAGCAAAAATTAGGGAATGAGAAAATTTGATTTGCTCGATCTTGCTCAAAAAGTAAAACAAAAGATTCAACAGAAACAAAGAAATTTCAGCATTACTTTTTGAGAGTAAATTGACAAAAAAAGGCAGAGACAGCAGTAGCAAAGTTGAGAATGAGCTTACATCTATTGGCATTTCTTCAATCATGAGACCAGTGCTTTCCTCAAGGTTTCTTAAGTTTACCACCTCACCTCCAACGACCATATTGAGAACTATTCCATTTAAATTGATTGCTTACTAACATCAGAAAGTTTTCTGTACCATTTAATTATCTAATATTTATAGACAAGATCTGTGGCCAAGCATGTTGACATACGCCTCATGTATGTATCCTGAAAGTTCAATAGGATAAGAGTTATTTGTCGTTAAATAGTTGTGGTTAAAATTCACTAAATGATAACCTCTTCTTATCAATACAACTACACTGATTTGAATTTAAACATCACAACCAACATAGAGAAAATGGATCTAAAGAAGAAAGAGAAATACACTCAACCGGTAGTCTCTACTCTCTTGTAATTATTAATTATTCAACCATTTTCATTTACGTATCACCAACAACAAAGGACAGTGTTACAAAAAGAGGTAAGATAAATGCCATCTCAAACAACATAGTTTTGCAAAAAAAAAAAAAAACGACAACTGAACCTTGTTCTCAAAATGATTGAAGGGCTAACTAGTTTATCAGCATCCCAACTGATAGAAGAAAAGCCTAAACACTGGACAATTAAAGTACTCAAATGCAGAAAAAAATTCAAAAAAGTATCTTTTTTTGAAAAAAATTCAAATTGATAATACAATAGCTTGTCATTGTACTGAAACGGCCAAAACAAGCAAAAAACCTGTAAGTTCACCTTTTTTGCAGGCAGTTCCCAATTAATCAGAACACGGGCAGTTAAAGGAAGCTCTCCAGAGTTGATGAGGGGCAAACAGACATCTGTAAGGACAAGGACATGACATTTATTCGCTTTGTGCCCCTCTTCTATGCCTTCAGACAAATGATCAAATGTTTGGTTACACTCTGCAGTTAATTGATGAAACTTCTCCAATACCTTTGTCCTTTCAGATTCGGCTAGATCACTGTACAGAAGAAGAATACAAAATGATTCAAGTATCAATCAGACGCAATTACTTGATCAGTTGATATGCCATCATCAACAATGGATGATAGAATTCTACATTCCGATTCATTTTGGATCCCCTTCACTTAAAAATAGAAAGTTTACAAACCCAATATCATTGGAAATCGAAAAGGCAGTGAGTGTCATGGTATTGATCATCAAAACATAGAAAAACTTTCACTATAAGGAATAATTGACAAGTAAGATAGCAACAATAAGACGATAATCACCATTCAACTTTTTTTCCCCTACTCTCAATGCATTAAAGATCATGAAAATGAAACGTAGCATAAACAATCTTCTTCTTCTTGTACCTCTTCTCCTTCCACCTTATACCAAGGTCGAGGCCATGGATACTTTTAGGCCATTCCACATGATCATACACTATATCCACAATCAAATCATCTAAGTCTAAATCCTTCCGGATAGCGTTTCTTCATGTTCTTCTCGGCTACAGCTTCCTCTCTTTTGCACATTACGAAATTATAAACCAAATCTTTTCACCATTCTATCTGAGGTCTAAGGTGCACATGGACAGACCGTCTCGAATGATGTTTAACATGACATAAATATCGACAAGAGAATTTTTGTATGTACGTAAGAATTTAAATAGGGTTGGCAACAAACCAAAGAGCAGGATGGATAATTTACCAAGCAGCATAAGGAAATGCGGGGGAGATTGGAAATAGTGGAATAAGCAGCATCAAGCTCGTCCCTGGAGCTGCACAACAGCACGATGGACAAGGACCGTCGCTGGCACAACACGCCTAAAAGAACCACTAATGCTTCCTGCCAATAAATTTGCAAAAAAAACAATAATAATAGCAATAATTTTACAATAAGAAAACCAGAACCCATAACAAAATTATGAAAAGATTTTTAACAGAATCATAAAAATGCCGTTTTGAATTGAAGCCTGTCTACAGCAATGTAATAGTGCCGAACAGAACTGGAAATAGAAATGACAAAGATAAAAAAGTTGGAATGATCAAACAATAGAAATGAACGGAGAAAGAGAAAATTATTAAGCAAAAGAAAAGGAGAGAAAGGGGCAAGACGGGGGGACCTGGAATGAGAAGCGGAAGGAGGAGAAAGCGAGGATGGATCGGTTGAAAAGGGGAGAAGAAAATGTTCGTACTGACCGCCTACGTAGGGCGTTTCCAGTCGAGTTGACTCCCAGAGTTTTCATTTCGACGAGGTCCAAATTCTTATTATTTATAATTCAATTTGATAGTTTTATATTTTTAATTTAATTGTGACAAACGAGTTGATTACGAGCTTTATTAAAATTGGATTGACTTGTCTCGATTTACATTCGAGTCATAATCCAATTAATTTGTAACTCGAATAGGCTCAACTCGACCTGATATATTTCTTTTAATAAAATGATATTTCATATACTTCATATTTAATGGCAAACAATCTTAATTCAAATAAATCATTGTCAATAACACTAATAAAGAGCTATAAAAAATACAATAAAACTACAAGTCTAACTAATTTTTTTTAAAAAAAACCTGATATTGTCATTGTCCATTGAAAAGATATCTAAAAAACAGAGACAATGGTTGCACTGGTCCGTGAACTAGTTGCCTGCAATGCTTAGGTCAACTTGATTCAGTCTGCATGCATGGCCCCAATATTTTTAACTGGGCTGCCTGCAATGCTTACATGGAGATATTTTTAACTGAATCTGCAAGAATTAGGAGCTTGTTTCTCCTCATATGTGTCAAGATGTTAACATCAAATTATAGACATTTTCATGCTAAACAAAGTCCTACTTTTTATGTGCATTCTTGTAGTGATTTAAGAAAATAGCAGCCTCCATGATGAACAAACTGGTCAAACTTTTTAAGATTGATTGTATGCAAGAAAGTTAGTCCTAGTTGGATCAAATATCATATAGTTTTGAAATGTGTCATAACAAAGTCCTTATGAATGATTTTCAAGAGTTTCAATACAAAATTGCAACTAAATATCTTGGGCCATCAAATAATTGAGAATGTGATAAACTGCAATGCTTACCCCTGATAATGCCCTTTTAATCATTTTGTGGGTTGTGGCCATTAAATGGGCGTGCACGCAACAGCACTCCCTGCCCCAAGAAGCAGGAACTCCCTTGCATCACATTAATTCCCTGCAAAGTAAGAAATTGTCACCAAGGTGGCATTACTTCTGCCCCTCCCTGCAAAAAAATATATAACTAAATAGTTTTGTAGGCTTACACCCCTCCCTACCCCAACCATTTCCGCCCCTCCTTGCATTGGCCGGCTCCTCTCCCCGCCTGACGCCTCCAGCTTACACAAGCTGCCTCTGCCCCCTCTCAAATCAAGCGTCAGTTGCTCACTCCCTTTATTAAAAATCAACAAAGTGGGGAAAATCAAAACAAGTGCGAGTTCCTTTAAAGCCTTAAGCTTTTATTGACATTCTAAGTGTAGTTACTATATGATATAGTTTGATTATAAAGTTTTTGAAAACAGGTACTGAGTTTTATTGATTATAAAGTTTGTGAAAAGCAAAACAGGTACGAGTTTTATTCATAAACTGTTTCATTGCCAAGTAGCATACCCAAGCAAGATAGAATAATCATAAATTGCTATGAAATAATCATAAATTGCTATAAAATCAGAAATTGCAAAACGGTTGATATAAAATTGCTATAAAATCAACCTGAACTAGTCCAATTCAAAATGTTTAAAACGGTTGATTTAATTACTAAATTCTGATTGAACAAGTCAAAATGCTACAAATTAAAAATACTGACCATATTGGATGCATAATAGCTTATAAAAAAATTATAAAATGAAAATATGATGCAGATAATAAGTAATATGTAGTTGGAAAGGGGGAGACCTCAAAGAGATGACCAAGGAAAGAATGGTGGAGATGAACTGCTTGGCATATGGTCGCCTGCAGGCATCCATGAAGGAGCGGCTTCTGCTCACCTTCTCCTAGACTTTCTTCCATTGTGCAGACCTTCAATATCTCTGCCCTCTCTCTCACCCCCTTCTCCCTCTGACTAATACAGTTACAAACATTTAATGTCAGAACTAAACTGCACAAAACATGAAGTACAAGAAACGGAAAATTACATGACTGGAGTGTTGAAATCCCAATTCTAAGACAGAATTCTATCTCCAATGGTTTTATTGGAAATCATCTCAAGATGTGCATCCCGTCAAATCAATATACACTAAGTATGTTTATTGTTTTAGAGCATTTCATATTTAAAACAAGCAAGTACGAGGATAATACTAAATCATGTTTTACCTGTCCAGGCCGAAAAAATAGTTTTGTATACCCAACTTGGTACATTTCAGGAAGAATATTGAACTGATGAAGAATTGCAACAGATACACTAAGTGGATCTTGAGAAGCCACACTCTCCAGTAGAAGAAACCCATACCAGTAAATATAAGCCACTAATAATACAGAAACGTGATAACCTCTTTGCAAACTTCTGATGAGACATTCTAGTAGGGTATCCAGATCTTGATATGCGAACTACCTCTAGTACTCCACAACATCTTAATTGCTGTAATACAAGCCCCTGTTTATAGATAGCAGGGAGTTGCAAATTGTTCGGCTTTATACACCTTATAAAATGTGGTGTTGTGTTCTCTAGCCGTTGCATCAATTGAAATAGTTGACCCTATCATTCAGGAAGGGTATGTAAGGCTTTCTATGCTAAGTCGAGTAAAGTTTGAAATGAAATAGTTTATCAAAAGTGCAAATGACGAAAACAGAATTTAAATGCACAAAGTATGTTCTTGTAACCACAATAACAATAAGAAGTGGCCATTTACATTTGTTTCAAATATACCTTGCTTTCACTTTTGTTTATAGGCATGGCTGGTAACAATGACGCCTCTCCATTTCCAATTCTAGAGGCCCCTGCAACCACACCACAAGGGCCAGATATCAATCATAGTTCAAATGATGATGTGACCAAAAACCAAACAAGAGTGAGATCAAAAGTTTGGAAGGAATTAAAGAAAGTGAAATTGCCATTCGGAGAAACAAAAGTAGAATGTACCTATTGCAAAACTTTGTATAATTTGTCAAAGACTGGTTCTACAAGTACCCTGAAAAGACATTTGGAAAGTTGTAAGAAGCATACAAGAGCTGAGAAGGGGCAAAAACATATCAGTTTGGAGCCAATACCAGGAGAAAAGGGTAATGTTATAATTACCAACTTCAAGTATGTTAGGGAAAAATCTAAGAAAATTCTTGCAAAGATGATTATAGTAGATTAGAAGCCATTCAGGTTGGTTGAAAGTAAGCTGTTCAACTTGTATAGCAAAACTCTCCAACCACGACATGATAAATGGTCTCGCCATGCTATTCGAAAGCAGTGCTTGAAGATATACCAAGAAGAAGAAGTTAAAATCAATAATGATTTGAAAGATGTTACCCTTGTTTGACTTCAAAGAGGGCAAAAACTTATATTTGTGTGACTACTCATTATATAATAAAAAGTTGGAAGCTACAGAAAAAAATATTGGCATTCCGCCATTTTCCTCCTCCACACATAGGATAAGCAATGGAAAATAACTGAATTTATGAGAGAATAAAGTTTGGAAGGCAAAGTGTTCACAATTACAGTTGATTATGCTGCTTCAAATGATAATATGATTAGCATATTGAAAGGGGGTTTTCTAACTAGTGGTACCTTGCATATTTCCAAACATATTCCACATGAGGTGCAGTGCACATGTTCTAAATTTGATTGTCCAATATGGTTTGAAGCATATAGAGGGACTGATACATACTGTGTGAGAAATAGCCAAGTATGTTAAAAGTTCTTCAAACCGAAAGCTAGATTTTGAAACCTCCTTAGCACAATTTAACGTGACTGGGAAAAAAGAGTTGATATTAGATCTGCAAACAAGGTGGAATTCCACTTATCACATGGTGAAAGCAGCTAATATGTCACACCAGCATTTGCACACTATAGAGATACAGACTCTAACTACAAATGGTGCCCATCTACTAAAGAATGGAAAAAACATGCAAATATTGAAGAACTATTAGAGAAGTTCTACCATGCAACAGAAATGATTTGTGGATCTAAATATCCAACATCTAATCTTTTCTTACCGGTGATGTGGAGGATTAAGTGTGCATTGACTTGTGAACTTAAATTTGAACAAGCTTACATGGAGCCAATGATTAAAGCTATGTAAGAGAAATTTCAAAAATATTGGTTAGAATGCAACTTGGTGTTGGCAATTGCTACTATTTTGGATCCTAGATGTAAGCTAATGATGATTAAGTTTTGTTTTCCTCAAATCTACAAAGAAAGTGCAAAAATAGAGCTAAAGAAGGTGATGGATGCTTTCAAGGATATTTATGATATATACACAATTTGAAGTGATTCAAATGCAGATGATTTAGATACAATGGATGTTGGGCCTGAAAATAATTGCTACAATATGTTTGATGATGATGCCTACAACAAATTTGTCCAAGAAGTTGAAAAAAATAAGGAGACATCTAAATCAGAAATACTTATCTGGAAAGTCCTATAGAAAGAGTTGCAAAAGAGGCGGAATTTGATCTTCTAGATTATCGGAAACACAATGCAAACAAGTACAAAATACTATCAACCATGGCAAGAGACATTTTATCTATTCCACTTACAACTGTTGCATCTGAATCTGCATTTAGCACAGGTGAAAGGTTGATCAACAAGCATAGAAGTAGTTTGAAATCTAAAACTCTTGAAGCACTGATTTGTTCACAAGACTAGTTACGACCAATGTACCTTGATTATGATGAATTTGAAGAGCAAGAAGAATGAAGGTAAAGTTAGCATGCTTTGTATGACATCATTATGCTAGTAATTGTTCTGAGTATCATTATTTCATTTGAACTCAATTATAATTTACTTTGCATTTATTTTGCTATTTAATTGGACTTACTATTTTGCTTTAATTGTAATTTGTGGTGCTCGATAATTTAGAAAGTAGCTATAGAAGTTTACACCCTAAGTAAATTGTATAAAACAGTTACATCCCTAAATGGTTTTCACAATAACTAATAAATTTGGAACGATTTAATAACATAACATAATATATCGTATACTTATATACATGTTGACTATTTAGTGTTTAATTAACTTATATATAAAAATTATACTACTTTATAATTTACATAATTAGTAATAGCAACTAAAAATATGTATATATGTTACCTAAGTTCATATAAAAACTTTTGCAATAAACTAAATTGAAAAGCAAGATTGTGTACTTACATGCCTACAATCCTCTCTTTCACAAAGTCTAACTTCTCAAACATATGTCTCGACCAATCTGGTGGATGAACAGTATAATAAACACTGTTAGAATTCATTAAAAATATTGTAATTTGTTATAAAAAATTGGAACATAGTCAAAATTGAGAAAAAGGTGGCACCTTACTAATTGAAATTAATGATTAGGGGAAAATTTTACGACTTTGACTTTATGATTGGCTAAAAACAAGCTTCATATAAAAAAGAAAAATATTTAAATTAATACTAGATCCAACACAAGTAGACAACAATAGAGAGATTTATCACTGTTAAGGGAAAAAAAATAGTACAAAGTTAAATGACAAGAAAAAAAATCTAAGATTATTAAAAATGTAAGATAAAAATGTTAAATGGCAGTGAAGATGATGAAAAGGGAGAAGGTGACCTCTTCCACATAATAAGGTGGTGCCCCCCCCCCCCAGTGGCGACCTCTTCCACCTCCGAAGAATCTTACCCTCCACCGGCGGAGGCACAAAAATAATAAAATCCATAGGATAAGAAAGGAACCATTTCTCATTATTATGAAAAAAAATGAAAAAAAATTCTCATTTTTGCAAAAAACAATTAACAACAAAAAAAATCCCCCTGTCATTGCCGGTTGCTGCCGTCTCTCGTCGCCTACCGTAGGCCGTCGCTACCAGTCGCTGCCCGTAGCCCGTTGCCCCCCGTCTCCCATTGCCGCCTGTCACCCATCACCTGTCGATACTCACTAGCCAGCAGCCGCCACAACCGCTCCTTCCCCCATTTCCATACCCTAATCGAGCTCGACTTTTCTTTTTTATACAGGCTCGGGTCAAGCTCGATTTTTCATTTTTAAGTAACCCAACTCGAAACTCAAAATTGTAAAAACCTGACTCGAACCGATTAAAATCATTAACAAGCCGGTCACGAGTTTTGGAAAACTCGACTCTGACCGTCCCGTGAACAGCCCTAGGCCTACGAACTCGAGTGGCACACAAGGCCAAACAGAAACAGTTATTCATGATAAGACACAACTAAGACTTTACAAGAGTGCTAATGGACAGGTAAGTTTCAAGTTTAACCTTTTTTTTTTTAAAACAACTTTTAGTATATAGGCTACGGTTAGAACTCCATTGCTACTAATATAATGACCCGTGTGTGTGTATATATATATATAAAAGACCTAAAAGACAATGTCGTTACTTAGGAATTCACCTTTGCCTCCATAAATTTAAATATAAAATAAATTAATCACACAAAAAATACTAAAATATCTCAATGGTCGACCATTCATTTGATACCATAAATAAAATTAATAATTACTCATAATTCATATCAATGATGTCTAATAAATAAATTCCATATTATAACAAATGAAACCCTATGACTCAATATCTTGTCATCTCGTTGTCCGTTAGTTGTGAATAATCAAGAAATTATTTGCTTAGTACCAATATATAGCTCTGACTCATTTATTTATGCATGCAGTAAACATAATAAATAACTTACCAATTTATCTCAATTTAATAAAAACACACACAAGAATATCAATTTGCTTCATTTTAATCATAACATCATAACTTGCAATTTAACATAGCCCTTAATTATTAACATGAACATTACATGTAACTTCAACAATTTAACATATTTGTTTTGACATGAATAAAAATGAATTCATAAACATGCTAAACTAATTATATAATTACATAGTCAACATAAATATAAACTTATCACATTTATATGGCTAGACCTTTATAACCTTAGACTTAACTTAAAATGTAATCCATAATCCAACCTTTGAGTAGGACATCCACCTATGCACAACATTCGTGGTTTATTATCATGTAATCATCGACTATCCTTTATGATTAAATTCATCATTTATAGTCTAACTTTGTGACCCTAAACCGATTTCATAATCATACTCGTTGATTAATTTTAAATCACTTATAACCTGACCTTAATGGCCTTAGTATCATCAATCTATAGCTCGACCTATGAAGTTCTAGCTCGAAAACATAAGAAAATTTTCATATCATGCATGTTTAACCTGTTAGCTCGACGTTTGTAGCCTTAGCTAGACCTTTATAGCCTTTAGGTTCAACTTTTGAAACCCATTTTTCAACCTAAGAATGCAGTGGGCCCTTGTAATTCCTAACTGTATTTCATAAGTTACTAATTATCATAAACACCGTCGAAACAGTAGCCCTTATTCCTTTGCTCGGCCTTTGCTTAAGGGGGATGTCTGGGGTAAATAGATATAACTCGTCAGTTCACCCAACAATTCATTATCATCATAAACATTGTCACTTAAAAACTTATACATGCATACTTAGAATTTCATAGATATAAACAAGTAAAAAATATTGAGGATCTTAAAGCACCCTAAAATATGAATAAACTAACTAGCCACGTTATTTTTTAATCTCCTTTGTCTTATCAAAAGAGCACCCTAGGGTGAGCAATAACATACATCACTACCCATATTAACATATCTTATGCGTATATGGTATGTCATGGATGCAACAAATAAATATTATATTATAAGCATGTTACATTCATCATTAAAGTAAATTAGTACATTAACATTTTACATTGGTCACATATTTACAAGCATAGCATACTTAGTCAACTTTCATAAATTCTGGATCATAATATCATCATGCTACAATTCGTTAAAAACACTATGCATTACGCATGAAACATTCATAATATCATGCAAACATCATAAAGTAATCATCTAATAAAAAACATAACATACTTGAAGTATAATATCAATAAAACTTAAATTAAGTTTTTAAACTTCAAACTTAAAAATACATATATCCCTAGATACAATTAAAACCCATAAACTTTTATACGTAGAACTAGAGATCATGATGGTCATAACAAAATAATAGGCTATAACAGGCTTTAAAATTAATATAATTTATTTTCTCAATGAAAATATCATAGATATCCTTATTTGTACATGCTCTTAAACCTATGATGCAATTCATCATCCTATTCATGTATATATATTATAGAAATAATAAAATTTTCATATAAAACATAATTACAGAACTAAAACACACTACTTTACATCCAAATCACATAGTCATACTTCCATAGAACATTATAGATGGATGGGATGACATGATAACTTTGCACTTTATATGAATTAGGTTGAAACATCTTACTTCTTTACAAAACTCTCATAGAACAACACTATTCTTAGCTAAGAAATACCAACAAATCGATATCCAAGAGGGTTGGAAGGCGTGAAAAAGGAGGAAAAAATTGTTCTTGCAAGGAGAGTTAGAAAAAGCAACATCATGTAGGAAAGAATAGGACAACATCCACCTCATTAGGACCTTAAATATGGTCTAGGTTTCCCTGTCTTCCTGGCTAAACCCTACACAAACATCTTATTCCTTGAATAACCCTTACTAATTCTAGAAAAGGTAGACAAACAAGTCAAAGTTATGTAGTCATACTCCTTTGTCATGTTCGGGTCATGTCCACAACCACTTCGGTTTAACAAATACAAGTGGCTCAACATATGTCAACCTAAGTGTTGTAACGACCCAGCCCAAAGTGCAACGTAATGGGCTAAGTCATTTCTTTAAAATGGGTACCCCAGAAGTTAAAGATTTATAGTCCATTCTCACTTATAAACAGGATCTTCTCCCAGTAGGTATTAGATGTGGGACTAAGTTGAGGGATCTCACAATCCACCCACCTTAGGAAATTGCATCCCCGAAATACCTATTCTTGGCCCGTTGCTAGCCCCAACCCACGTCCTTTCTGGCCCGTGACCGGCAGCCTAGCCAACGTTTCTAGTCTTGTCCCGTTGCTGACCCCAGCCCACAACTTGTTTTGGCCCGTGACCGGCAGCCTAGCCAACGTCCCTAGTCCATCCCACCATCTAACACGAAACCAGCTCGACTCTGATACCATTTGTAACGACCCGGCCATTTTTAACAATATTGTGGGCCTTGTTGGCCAGGTGTTACCAAAATAAAACTACTAAATGCCGAGTAATAAGTTATAAAATAATGGTTCCCATAGTCTTAGACCATTTCCCATAGCCACATTTATAACTCAAAATAAAATAAAAAGAAGTCACATTTATTACCCATCCTCCTAACCTGACTATCCTATCATACTTTTATTCTACCTTATTTGAGCTGAAATCAAACAATCTTGATTGGCCTACATACCTATGTCGGGATCAAGCTCGATGTAGTTCTATTGGCTGATGGGTTAGTCCACCGTGCCACTATAAAATATTGGGCCGATGGGTCAGTCCTTCGTGCCCCCTTATTGGCCGATTGGTTCATTCCATCGTACCCCCTATTATGTTGTAGTTCTATTGGCTGATGGGTTAGTCAACCATGCCACTATATTAGGTTGAGCCGATGGGTCCATTCCATCGTACCCCCTATTATGTTGGGCCGATGGGTCCATTCCACCGTACCACTTATTAGGTTGAGCCGATGGGTCAATTCCACCATACCCCCTATTGGCCGATGGGTCCATTCCACCGTACCACTTATTAGGTTTGTTAGTGAGTCCACTAATTCACTAAAGACATACCCCAAAGATAAATATTGGACTCTTCAACAAGGTACTTGAGTCATAAGATGTGAGCTTTTGAGAAACCTTGCTCCGATACCATTTGTAACGAACCAGCCCAAAGTGCAACGTAATGGGCTAAGTCATTTCTTTAAAATGGGTACCCCGGAAGTTAAAGATCTATAGTCCATTCTCACTTATAAACAAGATCTTCTCCCAGTAGGTATTAGATGTGGGACTAAGTTGAGGGATCTCATAAGTGTCTAGTCTCTTTTTATTTTTTAATTCATTATCATGGTGATAATGGTCAGAATATAGACAAAGTTCATGTAAAACCCAGGTTGTCCACCCGAGGGTGTTTACACTCTGTTCAGTTGTTAGCTGAATCATGTTAGTAGGGTCCATCCCTTCTTACCATGCTTCATATATGGTATGGTGTAAGTTGCCCGGCCTTAGCCTCCTTCGGTGCTCGGCACGTCTCTTTGGATGGGCAAGCCCAGTTTTTTCATATTAGTCCAATTTAATCATATATAGATAGATGTTAGGACCATGTTACTCACATGTCCTTTGTGTGCTTGTCGTGTGTTTGATGACCGTTCAGACCGTCCTAACCCCTTGTGGGACCTACAGTGCAATTTCTGAGGTGGGTCGAATTGCCTTAGGGTTAAAACCTTATATTTTTGGGTTTTGAGATAACCCAACCCATATCTCCTTAGCTAACCCAACTCATACCTTTTTAGCTAACCCAACCTATACATCATTATCTATCCAACCCATACCTCCATAGGTATAGCACCCATACCTTTATAGGTATGACACTCATACCTCTATAGGTATGACACTCATACCTCTATAGGTATGACACCCATACCTCTATGACATCACCAAGCTAACACATACCTCTTTAGATATGGTACGCATACCTATGATATCACTAAACTAACCACCCTTATTCTATAAAATCTCCCCCTTCCCTCATCTTTTCATCATTTCTCTTTCCTTCCCCACCTCCAACCACTTTCTTCTACTCTCCTTGGCCTTCTTCTTCCTTCTTGGAGCTCCAAGCAATCCCCTTCCACGTTCTAGCATCCTAGGGTGGTAGGCTTCTAGGTTGGATGCCTCAAAAGACCTCCCCTTGGTCTTCACTCATTAGCCTTAGGTTTGGTCTACCTCTATTGCTCATTCTTTGATGTGTATTGCTTGTATACTTTAATGAAATTATATTTAGGACATTTTTATCATGTATATATGAATGTTAGGAGAATTTTGAGTACACATTTATCTTATTTGGCCATGTGAATAAATAGATATGATTTTTATAATGAATGTAGGTCACTGATATGCACTATTTCAGTATCAAAATCATATCTTGGCATTATGATGTCCCATTTGCACAATTCTTATTTTATTACACTCATAACATGTAGATCTACAACTTTCTTGTTGGTTGTTTTACTTGTCATGCCCTATAATTTTCATGTAATAGTGTAAAATTCAAGGAAAGGTGGCGGTTGTAGGATTTGCGTGATGCACAACATGCCATATTTTTCATGGTAATTATAGGAGTTCATGGTAAAATTTCAACCTTAATATAACCACTAAATAATCATGAACATCACCCACAAGTATGCCTCCTATTTCCTATGTATTTATGACTGTGAGCATGATCTGTGATTGTCTTATATTTTAAGCCACGAATTTGAAACTAATAAAATCTTGTAAAATTATATGATATTAACCTAATTGTTTAATTAAAATATGTAAATTTTGGGAATGGGTAAAAATTATCTAGGCATGTTTTAGAGGTGTTTACATAGACGGTGTACAAATGTTAGGTGAAAACCCTAGTTTTTCACTCCAGTTGTAAATTACCTTAAAATAGGTTAAGTGTGTTTAATTTCAATGAAATTTGGTCTATATCGTACTCTATGTCTGGGTAGCACAGTGACAAATTTTGTGGCCATTTGGGTTGGTTCCCAATTTTATTATAAATTTCAAATTTGTTAGGGTCCAAATAGCTCCAGAAATAGCCCATCCAGTGTCCCAACTTGCAAAACCCACTTAGACCCATTTAGAAAGTATATTTATCCATACTTTTCCTGGACCCAAGCTCCACGTGTTAGCTAACACTGACCACTAACCCAAGCCCATTTGGGGTCCTCTACCCCATGAACCAATAGTTACAAAATTGGTGCACAGCCCACGAACACTGTTCCAATACTTTAGGGCCGACCTTAATGGGCCTTGTTCCCTTTGATTGCCCATGGGCTAGACATGGTGGAATTTAACTATGAACCTTACAGTGTAAGCGACAACCCATCCAAATTTCAGCACATTTGGGCATTATTAGGCCTATTTGAAAAATCGTATCATAATCTCATTCAATTAAAAACCCTAGAATTGATTAAATCTCACTAAGTGAACATGGAATCAAAACCTTAATTAAGTTAACTAATAAGGTTTTAACACTTCACTTAGGACCTAATTAAAAAATTAAGTAATGTTAAGTGTTGAGCTTGTGTGGAGGCTTTGCCTCGTTTTGTGTGCCCTTATAACCCGATTCTTATTCAATTCCATCTCCATGCTAGGTATTGTAGGTGAGCTCACCGACTAGAATACATGGTTCTACTCATCCAGGTCCATAGGACTCTCCCTCTCTACTTGACTCCCTCCTTGTCGAGTTTAACTTTGTTTTAGATGTAAGACGACATTGGCGGCCTTTTATCGGATTTCTCCGATGTCGGGCTATTTAATTTTATTTTCTGTACATGTTTAATA
This sequence comes from Piper betle, assembly GCA_033002965.1. Classification (NCBI taxonomy): domain Eukaryota; kingdom Viridiplantae; phylum Streptophyta; class Magnoliopsida; order Piperales; family Piperaceae; genus Piper; species Piper betle. The sequence goes on along the minus strand of JAURVB010013250.1, from coordinate 81,630 downwards.
AAACTACAAGGATGAGATCCTTTGTTGGTTTTCGAACTGAAGATTAGAAAATATATGATACAAACTTCTTCCCTAAACCTATTATATAAGTACACACATTTTTTACTGATTTCACAAATAAGAGAATGAGTAGAATAGAGATATGTATGGACTGCATTGGTACTCCTTCAAACCATGAGGTAGTGTAGTGTATGAGGGTGCTATGTAATGTAGCATATTTCTGAAATTTATGGCACTAACTTAACTGTTCCTTTTACCACTCAATTATCGTGGCGAGTGTAATATGGAAGATGTGAGGGCATAAGCATTATATGTATGAATATGAATATCAGTCGTGCATGCAAGCCGGCATTTGTTTTAAGTATGTTTGCATACTGCCCAGTGTGAGGCAATTATGAAGTTTTATAAGTTTCTATAGGTAATGAAATACCCATTTGCAAATTTATATTAGTTATTTTCAAACCAATAGCATTTGTTACTAACGTTTTTCATATAATATATGCAGGTCTTGCAAATCCTAAGTCAACTTTGGTGGGAGAAAAGAGAAACCCTACAAGCTCAACGCAGTTATTTACTTTCTTATTTTTATTTGTATTTGATGTGTTTTGACACGTATTTAACAGTGTCTTCCATTCTCATAATACCAAGAAGGTTATTTCGACCTATTTTATCAATTGAGTCATACTAACCGACAACTTTAAACATGACTTGACTTGATTGTAACATTTCTAATTCGGTTCACCATGTTACAGTTCACATGTGATCGTATACTCTTTGATACTTCTTGTTTCTTTGGTTGATTCCAAAATTCTTATTCGTTATTTGTTGTCTGATCAAGCCTTCATGAATTGGAAACCTTGCTAATTCATTCTTTCATAAATCTTAGTTGGGTCATCACTAGAATTACTTAATTCATACTTGTTTAATCTTGATCATATTGACTGATTAACACAGCCAAATTTTCACGTTTTATCTTAAGTTGTTTTATAGTCTAACTTGCCAACATCATATCTCACTCATTCGAACTTCTAATGATTAACATGATAAGATAACATGCACCCAACCATAGGTGTCTTTGCATACATTTTGGGTTTTGATTGCATATTAGAGTCCTTCAAGTTTTTGTCTCCTGACTCCTTCAGTGGTTTACGTTCTTGTGGGTTAGTTTTGCATTTTTATGGTTTATGAATTGGTATTCCAAAGTTCGTCATTTTGATTCAGTTCGCGTTGTGGGCCAAATTTGGGTGTTACAAAATTACTTGACTTCTTTGAGCTTGACCTTGGTCACAATTAGAAGTTAAGTATTCACAAATTCTATGCCACTTTGCTAATCATATGGTTTTAATTTGTTCTCTAACAAAATTTGCAACTTGGAATTGAACTTATTATCCTCTTCACACACACACACACACCAACTTATTGAATGGTTAAGTGTAATTTTACCAAATGATGTGGGACTATCCACATGAGATAAAAAAAATGAGATTCAAACCCATCACCTCTTTTGGGTCATAAACAAGAATAACTATCCAACTATTAGGTTATTGTGTTATAATAATGGTTAAAGTAGATTTTATTATGATCATGTAAATTAAATAAAAAATTACCACAATTGATACCTAAATTAATGTATAATCTAACATATATTAATGCATCAAATTTAATATTATATATTATACCATCTAGTTGAGTTCGAGTTGATCTACGAGGTCAAACATTTCCTTACCCAAACTCGATTTGTGGAATTCAAGTTCGTGTCGAGTTCGAACTCAAACATTTAATTGTTGAGTTTTAAGAGAGTCGAATACTAAATGCTCACTAACTAACTTGCTTAATTAAGAGTCGTAGTCAATGTCAACCTTCTTTTAAGTAGCATTACCATATTTTATAGGTTATTATCATCATTAACTTTATTATCCAACAGTGAGTGATGGCAATTTACAAGCAATTGTGATGGCTTGGATTTGGGTGACACAAAATGAAGTTCTATTTGGTTTTAGGATATTGTGGGTGAGTAGAATTGTTGGATTTTAATTGTTACAGCTATGAACTATTCATGAAGGTTTTTAAAAAATATAATTGTTTTGTTATTATGGATGGATAGTGTAACTTATTAGAGAAATATGTAGTTTGATTATTGTGTAGCGCTTTTGTAATGTGTAAGTTTTTGGTATGTTTCTGTAATGTTTAGTTATCTGTGGGTTACCTGCTCGTGGTTATTGTTGTGATCATTGTTTTTATTGAAATTATGTTGCACTTTGGTGTTGCTGATGTTTTTTTGCAAGAACCGTTTAACTTTTGGCTTATTCTACGCAAAAAAATATAAAAAGAAAAAACAAAAAAATATAGGTCATAGGCATATAATATGTTGTCAAAACTTGATGCAAATAACGAGCATTTTACAATAAAAGTAAGAGTCATATGCTTATGGGAATCATTGAATAGTAAACAAGATGACCTATGTCATAGTACTGATCATATGATCTTATAGGATGAAAATATAATTTATTAAACATTCCATTCTGCAGTTATTCTATTGATTAATAAAAGTACATGCAACACAATAAGTAGTTTCCATTTGTGTTGTTTTTTCTAAATTTGCAGGGAGACACCATATAAGCAAGAGTGCACAAAAGTATCTATCCAAAGTTCAAGGTCATTATAAAAGAAGAAGCTCCTACTTTATTAGAAACTTAGAGTAGGTCATCCACAGGCAATATATAGACCTATTAAAAATGAAAAACAGATAACAATTTGTATTCCTGTACACAACTTTGATCCGTGTGTGACATAGAAACAATAATATCAAGACGCAATGATATTCGGAACATCTCAAGTAAATATTCCATCTTGTCTTCTAAATCGCTAAGAAAATTCTTAACTAAACAAAATTGTATTTTCTTATTTCAACTTGGCAATGTGCAGCAACTATATTAGAGGAATACATACGAGAATTTGAATGTATTATTTGTGTGAGAATCTATTTGTATCGTTAAAATTTTATTATGTCCTTTAATAAGAATGATTTTAAAAGGACATTATGAAATTTTGACATTTGTAAAATGGATAATAAATGCTTCACCAATTAATATTGGTACATGACTAAGTTTAAATTCCACTGTGATTACGATTTTTATTTACATGATTAATTTAAAAGTGAACTTTAACTCCAAATTTTGTTAACTTTGATTATGAGTTTCACATTTTAAAATTAAGAGATTACTTTCTTGTGGAAGTAGCAACTGGAGGTTGCTTTAAGAAGTGATATCTGTTTATTTAAAAAATAAAGTGACACACTTTTGAAACAATTTACTAATATTATAATCATCAATAGCCCACGCATCGTGTGGACCATACCTTGTTAAATAACTAATTGCAATGTTGGAAAGAATGTCATTTTACATGCCTTATATCATTTCCAATACACCCAAACAGCTTTAAACACTGATAATGAGTTGTAATAAATCCTCCCCTTTTATAACACACAAGTACACAATTTGTAACCTCAATCCCTTATAAAAACTCCAAGTAATATCATATATCCTTCACACTCTAATTTTACCAAATTACCAACATTAGAAGAACTCAAAATTTTTGAATCTTGAACCAAGTATGAATTCCTCTAAAGTCTTAAGCCTCCATTGACGGCCTGTAAGTAACTGTTATGCTATCACTCATGAGTTGAGCAAGTATTTCCCACGTATGTTTGTCTTATGTAACCAAATGTACAATATTCTTTTTAATGTACTTTTAATGTTTTCTCCTAGTAGTATATCCTCCTCCCTTCATGTAAAAGAAAGTTAACAAAATCATTAGATAGGCTCCAAGGAGGTATTTTTGTTGTAGAAATTTAAGTCCTACAAACAAGAAGATACGGTTACTTCTGATGTCTTACTAATTATGTAAGATATCTTATTAAATAATGAATTGCCAGGGGCACCATATCCCAACGGACGTAGGCCAAAACACTACTGGTTAAACCGTATAAAATTCTGATGTCTTACTAATTATGTGATTTTTTATTGTCAAATTATTTAGGGAAATTATCATAAATATTCAAATTCTAAATCTTTCTTTCAAAAATAGCCAAAATTTCAAAGTTATATAAAATATAGCTATTTTTAAAATTTTCATATCAATCGTGACCAAATCTCATTATTTTTTCATTTAATGATGCAAATATCCATAAAATCTCATTTTTATTAATACCAAAGTGGATAATGGATAAATGTTATAATTTTTACTTAACTCATATATAAAATAAAAATATTGGCTGATAAATGATAAACAGACTCTAAAAATTATATTATTGTTGAGCTAAAAGGGAAAAAAATAAAGTTTTAATTTTTTTGTGAATTTTGGACCATCAAAATTCATATATATATTATTTTTGCATATTTGAAAATTGAACTTTAAATTGTCATATTTAATTAGAAATTTAAACTTTTGTTTTCTTTAATATATTTATTATTTGAATAAAATAATTAAAGAAACTAAATATCATACATCCTATGAAATGTAAGAAAAATATGTTTATCAAGTTTTGAAGTTAATTTAAAGGTATTTATGTCAATAAAACAAAAATTATGAGTCAAGTATACTTAAAATATATGAATTAACTAAATGCGAAATAAAAATAGGAGATTTCGCTATATCTAGGGGTGCTGAATGAGCAAGTGAGTCAAGCTAAACATGTGCTCAAGCTCAACTTGAAAAACTTGAGGGTCACTCAAACTCGAGTTTTGAGTATATATATTTGAGATCAACTTGAAAAGTTCTAATGTTGTTCAAGCTCAATTTGAGCTCGAATACAATTGAACTGTCAAATATTTAGGAGCTTGAAAATTTGGCCATTATATTTAGAGTAGAATCATTTATAGAAAGTATGAAAGTGTATAGTGTGATTTACCAACTGACGTTGAACTATCCATTGTGAGATAAAGAAAAAAGAAAATATGGTTTACCTAAGCAAGGTTCAAACTATGACCTCATTTTAAGTTATAAACATTATGCTATACCCATGGTTAAAGTAGCTTTTATTATGATTATGCAAATAAAACAAAAAATTTATCACAATTGATACCAAAATTAATATATTAAATATAATGTTAACACTCCAACTCTACCCGAAGAACTGTTTGGATCATGATATTATAATTTGGAAAGCTATTTATTGTACTACTACGTACAAACTTTATAAAAACAAATTTCAACCCTCAACGAGGCTTAAGACAGACTACACATAGGATTTTCATACAATGCATGCTAAATTATACTAGATAGAATGGATCTTAAATTTCAGTCTCTGAATGAGCACTCCGAGCCACAAGAGAGGTAATACCTCCCCTTCAACTAAGATGGTGACTTTTAAATGCAATGATCACTTCAAACTACACAAGGTAGCACTCCCAATGAAGCTAAAAGGTTGAGTTATTGATAGATGCTGATGCATGATCCGGTTCTTTTTACTTAGTTTCAGTAATTGAATTACTTAATGAGGATGAATTAAGATAAGATAAACACTGGTTCATTGTTACTTGTTCCACATTCCCCGTAAGAGTGAATTTAACACAGAGGCATCATTGGATGTCATGACATCATACCCTAACACCCAGTCTTCACGTGGGTTCTTTACGTAGTATGAATCACATGCTTCTCCAACCCACATTACTTTGAACACACTCGCAGCTGCAACCAAATATGTTCTTGTACATAAGTTTTGCTCCTTGTCATGTTATAAGACTTTAAGGCATACATACCCTATAGATGATTATTAGCCTTTGCCCCAAAGTTATCAACTCCACGAATAAAAAAATGAAATAGAATATTAAACTACATGTGTGCAACTATCATCTTGCACCCAATCCAAAACATACATAAGTTCATAATCAAGTTTAGTACTCATGCCCACAAAATGATACTATCATCCAAAATCAAATCCGAATATATAACACACAGTAATATAGGGCCTCCGCCACCATTATTGAACTACTGATCCACACGCCTAAGCCGACTGACGCCATGAGACCTCACTTACATATAAATACAAAAATATTAGTTTGATTACTGGTTTGAATTACCTACTCATATTTCAAACTAGCAAATGGGTACTCCCTTATCCACAAGAATATGTGAACTTCAGAAAAGTTTTATAAGGCTGTAAGGAAGAATAACATCTTTTAAAAAGGTCGATGCACATGCACAACAAATTCATACTTACACAAAAAAGCTTGCGCCACACATCCTCCATATAATAGCTCTCATGGTATTCAGGTGACAAAAGAATAGTTAAATTAGTGGCACAAATTCTAGAAATGTACTAGAATATTCAATACCTCTTACATTACACTAATTTAGGTTTAAAGGAATATTAGTCTAATTCTTACTACTAGTACATATCTCTTATATTTGAAAAATCGTAACCCTCATAATTATACTTAATAGGTTTGGGTAAGGACTTGTATAATAATTTTTAGAGCATATCTTTTGAAAACCATTAAGGGATCCCAACATTGATGTTCTATTAAACTTATGAAAAATTAAGCTAAATGGATTAACATCGGGATTCATTAAAATGCTGCGCCGACATCAAAATGGCAATTAAACATGATACACAAGAAGCCAAGTATAAGTGAAGAAAGGAATTCCTATGGGCATGCATGAGTGGAAATCCGTGTCCTAGATTGGTAAAACTCGCCCTCGTAATTTAACAAATGATGAAACCCGAATCAAGGTCGGATCACATTGGCACACAAAACGATGGTAGGCCTCAACACATGCATGACACATAAGAACATGATTATCTTAATTTTCTTGATTAATGAAGTGTTAAACTTCATTAGATAGGCTTAATTAAGGCTTTGGTTCCAAGTACTTTTAGTTGGAAAAGTTCAATACTTAAGTTGCAATACTAAAATTTGAGTTAGTAGGCCCTGACACTCTAAAAGTTTGGTAAAAAGTTAATTAGTGTTGGCATGTGGCCCAACTTGGTAAACAAAGCATGCTAAAGTTGGGCTAAGGTGTTGGAAACCATGTTCTTAAGTTGTGCACCAATTTCATTGGTCTTGTTGGTGGGCCTGAAGACTTCAAATGTACCTAGGTAAAAGGGTAGTGTTATTGAACACCGTGGGTTTGAATCCTGCGAGCTTTCAAATACAAACTCTAAGTTTTTAGGCCTATGTGGACTCGGGAAGGGAAGACATCGGCTAGGATGGTTCTAAAGCTTGCTGGACCTATTGGGCTTAGAAAAATCATAACGCAAGATCTACTATGCCATTACCTCTCAAATTTTAGGGATATGTTACTAGGACAAATCCTCAGGCCTGGGTGAAATTTTATAGAATTTCAATACCAATAAGCTAAGTTTTTAGATTTTACATCTGAAGCTAGAGAATTAGGGTTTCACCCTGCGTTCCTACACACTCCAAAAAATTTGATTAACTAATTACCTAAATGATTTTTAATTGATGATTAAATTTCTACATTTCAAGTGGACAATTAGTTAGTTTATACATTACTTTTGCGGATTTTATGGTTGTCCTTTTACCAGCTCATTGAGGAGCATAATCTCAAAGCATGACAAGGCATAACAATAGCATAACAAGCATATCCCACGGTTAGGGGTTTTGTTCAGCTTATTAAAGTGGTTGTATTAATGTGGCATTTTTACAAGAGCAAACCAAGAAGTAGATCTACAAACATAAAAAAGATAGACATCAACAAAAACCAACATTATGGTGTAAAAATTGGGGAAAGGGGCAATCAAATTATTGGAATCAGGCAATCAAAAATGGGCCCGAGACTATTGGTTTTGTTGTTACCTTTCCTGTTGTGGTTCATGTAAGGTATAGTGTATGTAGCCTCATTGGCGCTTGATATGCCTGATGCTATACGCCCGGATGCTACAAGCCCAGTATGAGTTCATGCGCTAAACTCTTAATAGGATCAAGCTCCATGTGGTAGCTAACTAGGCCCACTTACCCAAGCCCATTTAGAGTCCTCTATCCCATAAATGAGCAGTTACAAAATTGGTCCACAACCTATGAACACAACTCCAGCACCTTCGGGCCGAGCATAATGGGCTCTGTTCCCCTTGATTGCCCTATGGGCCAACCATGGTAGAATTTACCTATGAACCTTAGAGTGTAAGGGCCAACCTATCCAAATTTCAGCCTATTTGGACATTGTTAGGCCTGTCCTAAACATTGTCTGATAAGCCCATTTGATTAAAACCCTAGAATTGATTAATACCCACTTTGTGAACATGAAACCAAAACTTTAATTAAGCCACCTAATAAGGTTAAACACTTCATTGAGGACCTAATTAAGATAAGTAAGTGTTGTTAAGTAGTAAGCTTGTGTGGTGGCTTTGCTTCGTTTTGCATGTTGATGTAACCCGATTATTACTTAGTTTCATCTCCTTCATAGGTATCATGGGTGAGCTCATCGACTAAAATACGTAGTTCTGAAGTTTCCTAAGTTTCCAACAGTAATGGAATACCCATTTGTCAACTTGCTATTTTACAAGTAGTTATTCAAACAACTAATCAAATTTATTGATTATTGATGCGATTTTCTATTATATGTAGGTGAGGTTCCCTAGCATTGGCCGGTCTAGGTTCATGAATTAGGTAGCTCAATGGTGATGGTGGCAGGGGACCCTGTGTTATATTGTGTGTTTTTTACTATATATTTTGTAGATGACTATACGATAGCCATGTGCCCTAACTATGTAAACCTTGTATGATTCGGATATATGCCATGATGGCTGTACTAACATGTTTTATCATTATATTGTTATATTATTACTATGGAGCTACAATACTTTGGGGTAAGGCTACCTATGAGTCATTGAACATGATGTGGAGTTACGTCAGGTACATGAAATATATTTGGCTACTGTTGTTTGTGTATTAGAGTAACATGGGTTGAGGAGCTTACGATTCCTACTGGTTGAAGACACACGTTAAGTCCGTGTATTAGGGTTTGATGCTGTTAGACTAATTTTCAATAGCATGCAAGTGTACACGGTCGAAACAAGTAGTATGATGATAAATTAGAGTATCGTTCCCACAGAGAGATGAATTTTCTATAATTAATTAAAGAAAATAATATTAAGAGAAAAATAGAAATAATTGACTTAAAGAAATCTAAATAATAACTTAAATAAAAAGCGGAGTTAAAATTATAAAACTCGTTCTAGAGTCGAATTTCCCTTAACATGAATTTAATCTTCATCAAATCTTACTCTTATCTTTTATTCCCTCAGATTGTCGATCTAGGATAATTATATGACATGGTGGCTCCCGCTCCTTCATGCTTCTATTATTTTGCCTCAATTTCTACCTCCCGGTGATAATTGATTAATCAACAAAATAATGCATTAAGATTTGCCTTACAATCGCATACGGTGTTGTGTATCTCCCGACCACAACGACAAACAAGTCAAAAGACTCGTCGTATGATGAATTATCAATGACTAATCTAATTAATTTCTTCCAAAATCTAATTAAACCTCATGATCTAAGAAATAGGTGATCAATCTACTCTTAGCATTTAGAATATGATAATTCAAACAATCCAATTGAATAAAAGAGTAAGAGCTTGAAATAAATTCAATTAAATCATGTTAAGTTTCATTCTTCTCTAGAACGAAATATAAAACTACTCCATAATAAAAATAGAAAACAATATAAAGCAAAACAATATAAAGAAGAAACTAACTTTTATTACGAAAGAGAAAGAAATTACAAAAACTAAAACTACTTCTTCTACTACAATCTGAAGCCAAGAGATGAGATATGATCAACAACAAATGACCACCCCTTTATATAGAAGTGGAGATACAAGAATTCGAAGAGGGTGTTCACAAATCGACGTAATCTAATTAATTATAATGTCCCTTTAAGTTTCCAACTGTTCGACTCCATTGAACACCATACATTGTAGCCATTGGGTGGCGCCAAGTGTCATGACCAATCAAATCCAAAGCTTAATTTATTCATCTTTTTCTGCATTAAAACATCAAAGTTAAGCATATATAATAAAATATTAATTAACTAAAATAATAAAGTAAAATATTACTTAATTAATAATGTTTATACCCGAGAAGTACAAAATCATATTAAAAACATGGGTAAATATTATATATTTTAAACGCTTAACACACCCCCAAACTTAAACTTTTGCGCGTCCCGAGCAAAATATCATAACAAAGAAAATTTTACTACACAAAAATACTTAGTCCCCATTATATTCTCATATGATTCTTAATCAAACCCTCAAGAGTCAACAAGATGTCAATCAAATCAGAAATTCCCTTTCATCAATCACATCCAAAAGAAAGCTCTCTGTGTATGTGTGTAAGATAATCCATTGGCTTATCATTCTCATCTGCAACCAAGAGAATACAATCAAGCACATGCTTAAATATGTTCACCTTTCGCTCCCATCTCCACTAATGTAGGCAATGCCAAATTAATGGAATCAATAGGTCTTTATAGGTTGTAACGGGGCCAGGGGCTAGGGACCAAAAATAGGATAAATAAGATAGAAAAATCAGAGGCTAATATGCACCCTAACATTAAAAATCCTTTCTAAATCCTGACATATATGTACAACAAATTCCCGAGCAATATGACACAAACTTCTTTAAATGTAGTATCGAATTGACCCAATATAAGAATTAACTTTGCTTTGATTTTCCATTGACTACCTATTACTTTTTCTTTTTTCTTTTCTTTCAAACCAGTGGAAGACTATTGCTTCATCTTGTGTTTACTGGTGGAGGATCATTGCCTCATCTTTTCTTTTCTTTTTTTTTCAATTTCTTCTTCTTTTCTTTTTTTTTCTTTTTTTTTTTTTTTCTTTTTTACAAAGCAAAGTGCCAGAAAAGTCCACACTATCTCACTCAATCACCACTCTATAACACGCAATGCCTTCCCCCTATACTACTCAAAGTTTCATCCTTGTTAGAATTTAGAACGATTTCAGAACACTAGGGTGCTAGGACTCAAACGACAAGATATATTTTCAATAAAAAGGCCAAGGCTAAAATAAGGGTAATCAAACAAATATGTATAATAAAGGCCATGAAATTGTGTACAAAGGATAATTTATATTAGGTAGGCTTGAAGAAAGGCCCAGACTCATCAAAAAGAAATGCCTATATCATTTCCCATCAACATAGCAAGCCAAATATTTCGCCTCGAAAGTCGCTAGGGCAAATTCTAAAAGTCATGACCATCATGTACAATCCTTGTTGCAAAACATTCATTGAAATCATCTAAACCAAAAGATTGTGAAAATATTATAAGGTAGAGAACCAACTCTCGACTGCAATCTTTTACTCAGTTCATCCCTTATATCAATTAATCAAGTTTTCCCAAGAAAGGTAAGACTAATTCACATGTATCTATCATTGAACCAAGAGACTAAAATACTATTGCATAATAAAATTTTTATACTAAACTACACTATATATATGTATATCTAAATCTAAACATGAGTCCAAGCATGAACAATATGCATAAAATTAAGGCATCACCCCCAAACTTAAACTAAACATTGTCCTCAAAAATAAAAATAAAGAAAAAGAAGTGAAAGAGAACTCCCTCATTTCAATTAGTTGGTGGATGATTAACATGAATAACTGAATTTGGACTTGACCCATGCTTCATTGACTTTAAATGATCGATCTCCTTGTTCAGTCTTAATTTCAATTGCACCATGTGGAAAAAACTTTTGTCCAGGAGAAAATGACCAACAACCACACCAGATGCCATGTTTGTCTGCTATAGTCCAAGCAATAGCTGACTTGTAATCTTTTAATATTCTAATCAGCTTCTCTTTCTGCAATATAGTTAGCACTGAAGATATACTAATAGGAATAGTGTCATTAAGCCCTAAGAAAATATACCTGAGATGTTTTGGAAGTTGCTTTAACTCTAAAATAAGTGGTACTTCAATTGATGATAGCAATTTGTGGAATGGTAGATCTGAGGTTTCCATAACTTTGAATCGTTGAGGCAAAATGGGTTGTGAATCTAATACTTTAACCATCTCATCCACTTCAATATCGTCTTCATGAAGAGAATTTATGGATTTATTTAATGAATTACTAAACTGATCCCCTTCGCATCTGAGTAAGCTAACCAATGTATTGAGTTCACGTTCGCTATTTGGTTTTTCATCTTTTTCCTTAACTTCATTGGGCTGAACTGGTTCCTGTAAAGTAATACCACTCTGGGTTGTTATAGTTTTGCAATGCTCTTGACCATCATTCCTTGGTTGTTCTGATTGGCTAGGGAGTACACCCTTGGGTCGCTCACTTGGTTCCTTGTTTAATTGCACCATAACTTGTTGCATAAACTGTTGTTGTTGTTGTTGCTGATTCTGCATGAATTGTTGCATAGTTTGTTGCATGGAATTGAACATTTGGATCAAATCCGGTTGTTGTGGTTGTTGCTGAAAAGAGAGTGAAGGAGGTCGATAATGCTGTGATGGTGGTGGTGGATTATTGGAGACAGTAACCGATTGTGAAGAATTATTCCATGAAAAATTGTGGTTATTGCACCAGCCCGCATTGTAGGTGTTGGAATAGGGATTGTTGTTCCAAATAAAGTTGCCTACGTAATTAACTTGATCTGTTGCACATTGACCTGTAAAATGTCCTTGTCCACACCATTCACACCTTGGTTCTACAGCCTTAACCTGTCTCTATATATTAAGATTTTGAACTTCATTAGTTAAAACACTGACCTGAGCAGATAAAGCAGTAAGTGCATCTAATTCTAAAACTCCGATAGTCCTCCATGAATGCATGGCTTCTTCCTCTGTGCTCTTCTTCCAGTGGCACACAAGTTTCTCAAAGTCCTTTCAATCTTTGGATCACAAAAAAACAAAGGTGACCGCACTAATAAACAAATGATAGCAAGGAAGAAGACAATGATTATTTTTTTTAAATCAGACACTAAAATCTAAAAAGAAAAGAAAAACACTCAAAATTCTAATCCTAAATTAATTAAGAAAATTCGATCTCCTCGGCAACGGCGCCAAAAACTTGTTAGACTAATTTTAATAGCATGCAAGTGTACACGATCGAAACAAGTAGTATGATGATAAATTAGAGTATCGTTCCCACAGAGAGATGAATTTTCTATAATTAATTAAAGAAAATAATATTAAGAGAAAAATAGAAATAATTGACTTAAAGAAATCTAAATAATAACTTAAATAAAAAGTGGAGTTAAAATTATAAAACTCGTTCTAGAGTCGAATTTCCCTTAACATAAATTTAATCTTCATCAAATCTTACTCTTATCTTTTATTCCCTCAGATTGTCGATCTAGGATAATTATATGACATGGTGGCTCCCGCTCCTTCATGCTTCTATTATTTTGCCTCAATTTCTACCTCCCAGTGATAATTGATTAATCAACAAAATAATGCATTAAGATTTGCCTTACAATCGCATACGGTGTTGTGTATCTCCCGACCACAACGACAAACAAGTCAAAAGACTTGTCATATGATGAATTATCAATGACTAATCTAATTAATTTCTTTCGAAATCTAATTAAACCTCATGATCTAAGAAATAGGTGATCAATCTACTCTTAGCATTTAGAATATGATAATTCAAACAATCCAATTAAATAAAAGAGTAAGAGCTCGAAATAAATTCAATTAAATCATGTTAAGTTTCATTCTTCTCTAGAACGAAATATAAAACTACTCCATAATAAAAATAGAAAACAATATAAAGCAAAACAATATAAAGAAGAAACTAACTTTTATTACAAAAGAGAAAGAAATTACAAAAACTAAAACTACTTCTTCTACTACAATCTGAAGCCAAGAGATGAGATATGATCAACAACAAATGATCACCCCTTTATATAGAAGTGGAGATACAAGAATTCGAAGTGGGTGTTCATAAATCGACGTAATCTAATTAATTATAATGTCCCTTTATGTTTCTAACTGTTCGACTCCATTGAACACCATACATTGTAGCCATTGGGTGGCGCCAAGTGTCATGACCAATCAAATCCAAAGCTTAATTTATTCATCTTTTTCTGCATTAAAACATCAAAGTTAATAAAATATTAATTAACTAAAAAAATAAAGTAAAATATTACTTAATTAATAATGTTTATACCTGGAAAGTACAAAATCATATTAAAAACATGGGTAAATATTATATATTTTAAACGCTTAACAGATGCCTTGATACTCTATGATAGTGTGTAATTTATGTGACACTTTAATTATTGCTCGTATAGGGTATGTAGAATAGGTAATCATGACCCTTGTTTAAATGCTCACATCATCTTCATGTAACTAATAAGAAGACCTAAACCTAAGCCAATCACTTAAAGTAAGTAGTAAGAATATGATATACATAACAATATGCAACCTCAAAATTGTAGTGATGGTGCTTTTCTTCTATAGTTGGGAGTTATCATTGCATTTTTAAAATCACCTCTCATAGTCTTAGGGGAGGTTTTGCTTATGTTATGGCTCGGGGTGTGTACATTGGATTCCTTTAAGTCTAAGATCCGCCTTTCTAGTACTAACTCTGCATGCATTCTATGAAAACTAAGTCTACTGTCCGTTTTAAGCCTCTAGAGAGGGTATGAATTCCACTTCCATAAAGTCTGCATGCGATAACCCATTGAATAACTTCCAAATTACAATATCAAGATTTGGTCCGTCTGTTTGGACCGCATTGGGATGTTACAAAAGCTTTGTATTTTTGTTTTAGTTGGACAATGACGTTGAAAGTCATAAATCTATGTTCACATCTCGACTTATTTTTTTTTATGAGGTTGATAATAATATTATCCTTTATAAATATTAGAACTCTTTTATTTTTTTTACAATATTTATATGTGAATATATGCATAAGAATGAGATTGATATAGAGATGTCATGTTTCATAAATTGATTTATAAAATCTTCATTTAATATGAAAAAAATTGAGATTTGTCATGTTCTATAATATCTACTTTTACACAAATGTTGTTGATGATCAAACTTTAATTCGAGTGGGAACAACCCAAATTAATACCACACACAACTCTTAGCGAGTTTATATATATAAAAATTTTTGTTTCAAATTGATAATTGGAAAGTTTATTTTTTTTATATAAATATTAAATCACATTATTTGCTGATATGATTTTATATTTTCTAAATGGTGATATCTTGCTTTGAATTGTTGGAAGATGATGAACGCATAAGTGGAATTCATGAATATAAAATGAAGTTTTTGAACTTTGTGCGGATGTAACTAGATGGTTGATTAAATGATTTTTTTAAAGTCAAGTGACACATGCATTTATCTTTAGATATTTGTTTATATAAGCCATTTTTACTAGTTCTCTAAATGACCATCAATTCATTTCAAGTTAGCCACAATATATTTAGTCTTTATGATTATATCAAGTGAATGTTGAATGACCTTTTCTATTGTTACAAGATGGATTGACAAGATTTTTACATTAGTTGCAAGAATTATGAAAGATCATTATGGGCATTTAATGTGCTCCGATAAATAGTCCATATTTACTTGTAATCCAAAATCATGATTTTTTAACAATTCTTAAGAGACAAGTTGTGATCTTAAGTTATGATATATGATATCATAATTGACATTCTATAATGTTGGCTAAATTTAAAATTGTGCTTATCTTTTACAAGATAAATAGTTATTTATTGTAATATTAAGGACATCCGCATAATGGTTGGTTTATACTTTGTGTTAAAATAAATATAAGTACTAGTTGGTTTATACTTTGTGTTAAAATTGACACGAGTACAAATAATTTCTACTTTGTGTTAAAATCTATTTGTATTTTCTAATGCACCAATTTTTATTTTTGAAATTAAGGTGAGTTAATGTAATAATATTAATCATTAGTTTTGAGTATCTCGAAAATTGAATGTTTATGCATATTTTTGTCATTTGATGTCATGCATAAATGAAGCAATTTTTCTTAATTACTTATTGAGGATAAAGGACAAGATATCATTAATATATATAGACATGAACATTTCAAACTTATGTTTTTGTTTATCCTTCAGAGCCTTATATGTATAAAACTGCCACATCTGTTGATTTGCAAATGAATTGCCCATTTAAAGCTAAGTAGAAATAAATCCTAATAATGCAAATCATTTCACGGATAAAAATATAACTTATATGCTGAGTTGTATTAATCATGATAAATGCCTAACTTAGTGTTCTACATTTAATGTAGATCGTAGTGCTCTACAAGATAGTGTAGTATGAAATAATTTGGTTATAATAATTTTATTTACTATTAAGGGATTATTTCATTTTGAAAGGAGATAATCTTATTGCTGCTATAAAGCAATAAATTTTAATCTCATATACCAAATAAATGATATCTTGAACAATGTTTCTTTTGAAAGCATTATTTTGATGAAATTTTATGCTATCACATAAAAGGTCTCATTTGTTGAGACATATAAATGATATTTTGTGATAGTATTTAAGATGTTGAAGTTAACATACATAATTGATGACATTTTTGTCAAAATCTGCAATAATTTTGCATAATGTATGTTCACTTACACAAAAAATATTATGTCAAATAGGATAAATGACTTTATCACCAAGCATGCACCTTTAGTGCTTGAGTAGCATTACGAGATGAGACATAAGCACTTCAAGTCACGTACGTCACCTCAACAAAAGATTGAGATGAAACTGTTTTCGAAAATAGTTGATGTGGTTTCCCACAATTATAATCCCATATAACCGGACATGAAACTTAGATAGTTGCATCAATTGTAATTGTGCTAGTTGTCTTAGGTCAATTACCTGAGTGGTAATTGGGCTTAAATCTGTATGATGTTGATAATGGATATACGTTCTATGTGAGTTATTTTGTATGTGAATTTCTATCCATCATAACATATGATTCGCATCATGTGCATTATTTCAATCAAGAAAATAGTGGGAGAATGATCCCTGCTTCTCCACTGAATAAGATCTTCGAAGTAACCCTTAGTTACTTTGAACTGTAATTGAGATAACAAAATGATGTTTCTTTTTTAGTTTGTTACTTACAACCATGATAATTTGGTGGTAAGGGGCATGTTTAGGAAAGTAATCATTTTCTATATCAAAAGTAATATGAGTATGAAATGAAGAGTATTATAAACTGTATCTAAGTCTAAACCATTATAAAGTTTTTATGACTGAATAATATAGATCCAAGTAGTGAAGTAAAATAATATGTGGGATATGTGATCTTCACTAATAATTTGGGGTGCAACGGTTATATATAAGTTGTTATGTATCCCTAATAGGTGCATAGTTTGAGCTATTATATTTGGTTGTACTCGCAGGTTGCACGACCTACTTCTCGTATGAAAAACTCTTTTAGAACATGTTCACACATTTTCGTATGCGAGTAAGAGATTTGATTTGGTGGCACCCATGAGTTGGTAACTCATTGTTTACCCCATTATGTGTGAGTAAGAGATGTTGGCATATTTTTTGTGGAGACACCCATAAGGGGTTGACTCACCAAATTAATCAAGAGATTAACTTTGACTTAGTCTCGAGTTAATCAAATATTATCTCGTGATATTTATCGAGTTAGTTTAAGATAATGATGGAAAAGCTTATATTACATTTTCTCCCCAACGACAAAAAAAGAGAAAGAATAAAGAGTTACGGTGTTTCCAAGGAAATGGATCATAGGTCGTAGAAATCAGAGTTTTTTTTAGTAATCAACTTTTAACTTGTGAGCGAGGTAACTCTTGTACATCGATTCATTTCATTACAAGATAAGTTTTTTATCTTATTTATATTTTATTATATATATTTAATTTCTTTGCTGTGAAATTTTCTGGGAATCCCCAAACCCACCTCTGACAATCAAAATTCACCATGTCATCTACCATGGTATGAAATTACACAAGGATAGACGGAGGTTACTTAACATAAGGATTAGGGTCATATCAATATTAACACTTATTTTTTAGATCTTTTACATGGGTAAATATAAGTATATATTTTATCATGTAAAATAGTAGATGACATAAACATAGTTACAAAAATCAACCAATTTCGAGTGGAATCAGTTGATTTTACTCAACTAGGTACAAAATCGAATCAAAATGAGACTCGTTTGGCAAAAAATGGGACTACGAATTGGCCAATTTAGGCTTGAGCGCCGTGTTCAATTCAGCGAACAGCTCCAGTCGGTCCTCGCAGCAGATGATCGCCCGGATTGTCATCTCCCCCTGCTCCGCCTCCAGCGTCACCTCTTCCGCCTCCACCGGCAGCATCGGCAGCCCGTTGGTGGCTCCAATGCCCTCTTCGCCCTCATTGGAGATGAATTTGGCGGCCTGCCACTTGAGGTCCTGGACGTGGTCAACCACCGCCTTGAGCAGCGACGCCTTGTTTGCCTGCAAAACGAAGGTGAAGGATGGTGTCGGCCTCAATATTCCATCATGGCAGAAATGCCCTCGCAGACAATAAAACAACAAAGCTGCCACGAGGAGAGTATTGTCCTTCTATTTATTTATTTGGGCTCCCTGCAGATGGATGCAGTCCCACATTTTTATTAAGGGAAAAAATGAAAAAAACAGTATTCATTGAATCACGTACATGGTAATTTTGGGAATGCTATAATTTTGACCGTCTTAGATTTGTTGAACCAGCCATCGGTTATGGACATGCCTCCTACTCCATATATGTTTAATGGTTGAACTAATAATAATCTAATAATGTGTTTTACAATAATGTGGGAGACGAGGAGGACATTAATGATCTATTTTGACCAATTCAAGTGAACTAATTCTTTTCTAATTTTTGATAAATCGGTCCAATTTAATGACTCCCTTTTAATCAGATTTAACGTCTGATTGCAATTTTTACAACTATGGTGAAAATATTTGATTGACTTAAGCTTTACAAGGAGTTAGACTTTTCCAACCTTATTGTCTATCTTTTTTTATTTTATGACAAATTTTAAAATATTGTTTATAAAACATATTAAATTTATTTTAATAATATGAAAGAAATATTATTTTTGTATATTTATTATGATTTCTTAAATAATTTTTTTGGCAAAGAAAATATATTATGTAGCAGTAGTTCATAAGGATTAAAAATAGCTATATCAAAACAAGTGTCTCAGTCGAGTTTGTGGTTGAGGGCTAATTCGTTGATTAGGAGGTTACCGAGTTTCGATTCATGGCCACAGATTGTGACTCAAACCTCGTTGTGGGAGACCATTGAACCGAGCCGGTTCAATTTAAACCGTGGGTTCAGACATAGTTCAACGCAGTTTATCGTTTGGCTCAGATGAAAACATCAACAACTTCGTTCGGTTCAACTTTTGACAGGCATCTAAGTGTAGGTAAATGCTTACTATATTACAAATGGGTTTTTTAGGTGAGGGGGAGTATGTGCTGCAGCACAGCCATCTTGGCTGTGCTGCAGTGTTTCAGCCGTTGGATTTTATCCAACGGCTGGACATTCCCCCCCACCATTTCAAAAAAATTAACGTGCCCTGTTCTTCAAACCCGCAGCGCCCGCCCACCTCGCAGCCGTCCACCGCCTGCATCGTCATCTTCTCGTTGTTGAAGAACCTCATCAAGCTCCTGGAGCAGCATCCTTCACCCTCCTCTGGAGGTACCCGGCGTACTCCCGAGCATAGTCCTTCACCTGCCCCGCCGTGTCGGCGATCCAGCCCCTTGCGTAGTCCACCCGCTACCGCCCGCGCAGGTACTCGTAGCCCAGGTCGCGGCGGCCGCCGCCAGCGACCACCAGCGCCGCGCCGGCGGGGGCCCATATCGGGCTGGTCAGGATGATCACCGGGGAGAGGAGGATCAAGCCCAGGACGGCGGCGGTGAGCGTCACGCCGGAGAAGAAGAGGAGGATTGCGCCGGAGTCGAGGAGGGCGAGGAAGCCGATGAACTGGGTCGAGCTCGGGGCGTGGTCATGGAGCCGCCGGAGCAGCCCTGCATGTCGATCGGCCATTGTTGGAAGAACTTGGAAGAAGCAATTTTACAGTGAAAGATTGCAACTGTGTTATTTTCCCTTAAATATACGGAGAAGAGATACACGTGATCGCATCATCTCCTCCAATGCAATGCAAGATCACAAGTGGAGGCTTCTGATGCATGTGAAGGGTGCTTTGGATGATTGATGTATAAAGTATGCAGCAAAAAGATTGCGTTTTGAAGCAGACAAGATGGGGGAGAGTGGAAGAGGATGGAGTAAAGATGGGAGAAAGAAAATCAGGCTTGGGGCTCGTCTGCATCGTCTTCCATGGCCGTCTCCGATGACTTTATCGTATTCGCTCGGCTTCTGAGCTCCTCAAACGCCCGCATGCTCTCCGCATCAAATCCTCCAGCAAACTGATCAAATTTGTGACAAAAGTTAGATTTTGTGAATACCATTTATGCCAGGCTAAGAACAGTGAAAGCTTTTGATCTAATTTTAGAGGAGTCAATAATGTTGGAGTTTTTACTACCTGATGTACACGGAAGGCAAAGCGAACTCCTTGGAGAATCAAGAACTCCCTATTTGGTTCTTTGTCCGAGCCACTCAATGCATCAAGTTCTGAAGCTACCCTCTTCATGTATTTCCTTGCCAGCTGAACTGATGACAATTTTACCTGTAAAGATTGAATGAATCAATATAGGAATTCCACATCTTTCTTTGAGCAGCTAAGTCATGTAATTGTTTGTAAAAATACAAAATGAGGAGCATCTCGTCTACAAATAAAATTTTTGTGACGAGTTAATCTAATATATATCATACACACCTTGCCTACTATTCCAGAGTCTAGCAACCAATCTGTTGGAATCCCATATTCCCGGTAGCGAGAAATAGCCATATCTCGAGTTCTAAGAAGCGCATACACACTTTGCTCCACTCTGCAAAAAGAGGTTAAAAAAAAGTGAGGCAAGAAGCTGGTAATACTTGTTAGGGACAGTCTAAATTGAGCATTATAAAATGGATCAATAGAAGTGGCAGAAATTCCATAAGATTACTTACTTTTCAAGAAGGGAATACATCTTCTTCAAAGCAGCTTCACAGGAAAGCTTTGGGTCATCAACGAAGGAAGAAACTTGGTTCTCTAACTTTGCCAGGTCTTGGTACTCAAATGCTGCTTCTCTTAATGCATCGGCTTTTCCTTCGGGCCAATCGAAGTGCTTAAGAACTGCATGCTCATCAACCTGCATAATAAAATTTTATCAACTAAACTACACAGTAAAATGCTTTTATCTCGCTTTGGTTCATTGAGATGCTTTTTGCATAGATACTTCAAAGCTAAAATAAGTGATCTAAATAGAGTACAATGTTCCAAGGGAATACCAAGAAAGAAAGCTCTTCATCTAGCCAATTCACGAATGACACTAGATCCTCTATATTGGGGAAAGATGCTGCTCGGACTTCAGCAGCCAAAGATTGAACAAAGTCACCTTGGGTTTCTACATCAGCTTTCACCTGCAAAACATTCAATGGTAGCATAATGACTCTCAGCAATCTTCCAAATCTGAATTCACAGTGGTGCACTTAAGATGATGGAGGACCGGCAGCCGTCGGCCACCCCTCGGCTGTGCACCGTGCGGCGCGGCGACCCAACTGCCAGAAACAGAGCAGCCGCCACCGCTTCACCCCATTTCCTCCCCCGCTTCCTCTTCTCTCTGGCTGCCGGCGATTCGTGACGCAAGCTGACGGCTTTCCGACGAATGGAATGTCAGCTCGGCGGACGTCGGTGACCACTCGGCCGTGCAGCGTCCGGCGCGGCGACCCAACGGCCGGAAATTTGGATTTCGACCGCCTCCCCGCTTCCTCTTCTCTGACCGTCGACGTTTCTTCAACCCAGCCCGATGGCAAGCCGATGTAGGGGATGGAGGGCCGGTGGCCGTCGGCGACCCCTCGGCCGTGCAGCGTCCGGCGCCGGCGCGGTGAGCTGCTGGCGGGAATGGCGGGAACAGCACCAGGGACTCCCCCGCTTCCCTGTTTTCGTTTATTTACTAGGTTTGATTGCAGCCGTTGGATTGAATCCAACGGCTACAATCAAACTGCAGCACAGCCAAGTTAGCTGTGCTGCAGTACACCAACATTAAACCCTTTTTAGGTTATCAGTTTTTGAACAGTTCCCAAAGTATGGGAGATTTTCGGATCATATATCCTTGCAGCTTGAGCCTTGACATCTGATTGGCGAAATGTAAACTACTAAACTCTAAATGTAATATTGGTGGCCGTCAAACGTTGGTTGTAAGCAACTAAGAATCGAGTTCACTAACAACTTTTCTAACTAACAATTAAATGCATACCACGACCAATTACATACATCGAACCACAATATTTATTTGTATTTGGTTGAACTCCTTCCAAAGTTTGGTGAGGTAGATAGTAACCAAACAAACGGACCCCTCGCAAGAAGCTGTGTACTCGTACATTAAACGAAAACGAATCCCATAGCGAAATGTTGCAGGGTTAGGGCAGCATGTTTGGCAGAGAATTACCATAAGAGTGTCCCCCAAACCAGTGTTACCAATAGCGATGGAGCAGACAAAGTTGGTCATCCGCAATTCAATTGTTAACTCTTCTCAAGATTCTCACACCCCTATAAAAACCCACGAACACTTCTTGCTACAGCATGCAGCAATTCCCAATTGAGACAAGAGTACTGAGCTACACACGCACTTTTGTTTCGATTTTAGTGCTCGATCATGGCCATTAACAGGACATCGGCAGAGATGGGTATGATCATAGCCTTCGTCCTGGCCACGGCGGCATGGACCGGCGTCGGAGGGCAGCCGCCGGCGGTATGCACCACCGCATTGACAAGCCTCATGCCGTGCCTGAGCTATGTGACCGGCAACACTTCGACTCCGTCGGCAGCCTGTTGCACCAGGCTGGGTAACGTGGTCACCAACCAAGTGGCGTGCTTGTGCGCCGTTCTCAATGGCACGGCGGCAGCGCGCGTTGGCTTCCCCATCAATCAGACTCAGGCCATTTCCCTCCCCGGAGCTTGCAAGGTTCAGACTCCTCCGATCAGTCAATGCAATGCAGGTAATGTTTCGGTTGCTAATTTTTTTGAAGGACAGTTTCGTTGAAAATAGTCTAAAAGGATAAAAAATGGAAAATGCAAAGAGATAAAATTACTTTAAAATTTTTAAAAATTTCTTTAATATTTATATAATAAAAAAATAAAATAAAAATAAAATATTTTCTCTCGTACGTATGCACGTGTGCTTGCCTCTCAAAATTCTCTTTTATTTTGTTTTTTTTAAAAATATTCCTTTATTAATTTTACATAAGTTTATTTTAATTGAAATTAAAATTTTTAATTAAATTTAAAGACATTCAAATGAAAAAGATATAATTTTTAAATTTTACATATTTTTGTACAATTTCAAGATACCGAAACAAACATCAAAGATACTTTTTAATCTCATTTATACATGCCTAGTCAATATCATTTTGGTTAGTAAAAAGGTTAAAAGCTTGTCTTAACAAGATTCAAACTTTGAGACATCACAAAAAACTTGTACTTAGGTTACCATCATAACCTCTATTTGGGGAATATTTGGCTTAATAGGATTGGAACCTTTTCAAATAAATTCTAAAATTATAAATAAAAATTATATTAAATATTAATAATGTTTTTTATTAATATTTAATTAAATATAAATATAAATTCTTTTGTTTTTAATAATAAAAGGGATTTTTTAAAAAAGGATTACAAAAAATAGAACTTGAATTAAAATGCCACCAAGGCATAAAGGGGACAAATTTTTTTGATGATCTCGCTTTACTTAAAATTCATTACTCTACTAGAAAGTTTGATTTATGAGGTGTGGGCACAGCCGTGGCTGGGCCGCCGGTGCCGGCACCATCCGAATCGCCATCAACCTCGCCAACTTCTGAAACCACACCCACAACTCCATCTGATGTTACTCCTTCACAGTCATCGAAGCCCTCTGTTCCCAGCGCTCCATCAGGTTTGTTCATCATATCTTCTTCCTGTACACACAAGTTGCAATACAAATGGGTGGAAACTTGGCAACATATCCATTAAAAATGTGCATAGCTGCTAATGTACGAGTGTGTGATATATGCAGGAAGTGGATCAAAGACCGTCCCAAACAAAGGCGTGGTGCCGTCGCCATCGGCAGCAACCAACTCTGCTCTGCTTTCGGTTCCTCTTCTCGTCATTATGATTTTCTCGGCCGTCGTCTTCTGATCATCTCTCCATGTTGGAGTTGATTGTTAGTTTTTGGCTTGCATTTTCCTATCACCTTGTCGATTTGGATTGTAGTTTTGGCCTAGATGTACTCGCTTTGTCATTGCCTGCTTGGTTCATCTGTGGAGAAAATTATTGTCCATTTGTTCTGCGCTTTATTCACTGCATTCAGTTCAATTGGTTTCATTGAGTTTAAAGTGATCTTTGAAATATACGCCGGAAATTACAATGACAACGTAAACTCTATTAAAACCCACAATTATACTTTAGATATGTTTTATTCCTAAGTGAACTGATATTAAAAAAATACAAAAGGCTAGAGAAAGGGAGTCACTATTGTATCACATCATTAATATTGGTGTAACACTCAGAATTTAGTTTCGAAAATATCCATGCCAAATCGAGTTCAAGTCATGTACTCATTTGATTTACTGGGTTAAGACTCAAAGCATGCAACAAAACGAAAGAACGATTTAACCCGCTTTGTGTCTGGAGAATGGAGAACACCTCCACGACAAAACATCTACCATGCAAACAAGCAGCAATGCGTAATAAATTTGAGGTATAATTTTTAGTGTCCTAAATGCAACATACGTATCATTAATGCATGCAATGAAGAACTTAGAATAAAATTGAATATTTATTTTGTATAGGAAATTATCTACTTGAGAAAATTGCCACAGTTTCCAAACTTTTTCTTATTTCTAAATTTCTATACACCCTCGTAAAGAAGAAAACTTAAAAGCAAGGAACAAAATGGCCCTCTTATTTAGAGAAGGGGATGAGCGTAGCCGATTTCAGTTGCTTCAGGTCGAGCCTTTCCCTTGCTAGCCAGAGACCATTGTATATAATCCACTCTTTAAATTATAATAATAATAATAAACAAAATCCGTCCACTATGAAAGTATGTCTCAGTCTCCATCAATAGATTATGAAGATGAATTGTATAAGATAAGCAACATATATTCATGTCATCAACATGAAAAATGAAAATAGTTAACCAGAAAGCCTTGATTTTCCAAGCATGAAAAAAGTAAATAGGGAACCAGCAAGCCTTTGCAAGAAAACAATCCTTTGAAACATTTAAGTCGTAAGAACTTGGATATGACTATTCACAATACTAAACCCTTCTCCATAGTAAGGAATACAAATTAAGCCTCCCCGTTGGGATTTTCCCAAGCATCAAAAGGTTGAACCAGATTTCGCCTCGTGGATTTGCTACTAGGTGAAGAGGGTTGTAGTATTTTTTTTTTTTTTTGGAGTCAACTCCATTCTATAGTTTATTGAGTCAAACTTCATAAAAGACCCTACACCTTACTAAGAGGTTTAAAGATTGACTCACCAAGTAATCAAGTAATAAAACAAATTAAAATACATTAGCTTTTCTTTAATTTAGGTAAATCAATAGTTTAAAATAATATATATCATATATTTATCAATTTTAAGTGTCAAGAAAGTAATAGATGCTAATTTCATATAAATTATTTTTACTCAATTAAAAAATTAATGTCAATGACTCCAAATTGGCTAGGAGCTAACTCCAAGTCAACTTCATTCCATAATTAAAAATTAGTTTGGTTGATATGCTTACACCTTGAGTTAGTTGTGAATTTGTGACTTTCGAAAGTTTGCTTGTGAAATCAGATCCGGGGTGCTTCGTGGTCGACCGGCGATCACAATCAATTTAGACCTCATTGAGTTAATCCTACGTTAATTTTGAGGGAGGCCAATGATTTAAATATAAGGTTTGGAAAAGCCTTTTTAACTTAAATTTTTTGGTAAGGGAGGCTGGTGATATTAAGCTTTAACATACCCAATGTTGGCCATTCACCAATTGAAGTGCTTATCACTGCCCTGAGTAGTCCATTTTTAGTAATGGACTTTTGAAACTTAGCAAAGGATCGCATTAACACTAATACACCATAGGATGCTAGTTCAAGATATAGGGCTTCAAATGAGCAGATTAATTAATTGGAGAAAATTTATGTGAGCTACAGCCCATTTGTAACACCCCAATCTAGTTTACTCTCAACCCGGACCAAAACTGTTACAAAGGATAGAACTACTCGTAAACCGATTAAGTTGGCTGACCCAAAACCTAAACGGTTACGATATAACCCTCTCGACGTCTCAAGATGGAGCACGCCACTAATGCAAAAATAATATATGAATGAGATGCAAAACCCTAACAGGATACTACGTGAATGTCATGATAATAGCCACATACAAAAATAATTAAAATAGCAACAAAATTCATAAAAATCCTGGAGTAAAACGGACAGAGTCTCCCCTAAAAGTGCAATAAGGGGACGAGCTATTAAAATACAGCACAATATAGTATATATATAAAACAATAATTTATATCGCAATAGAATTCAAATCATCCACACATATTGTAATTGGCATCTCGCCCACCTGCAATTCATGCTCATCAAGTTTTTGTTCATTTTCAACTCAACATAGCTGATCATTCCTAGACATTAGAACATTTCCAAGCATTTCTAAAACAAGGCATACAAGCCTCACAAACACATGCATATATACACAAACATGTAAATCTAATACAACAGCCAATCATATCACATCTTACGCAAAAGTCGGTGCAACGCCAAGTATGTGTGTGCAATGCAAACGCTAATCCTTCGTCAAAGCCGGTATACACCATTCATCGTCCTCACCTGCATATAGTAGAAAAACGTTAGCAACGGGTGTCACTGGTCCGGAAATCGCTAGTATCAAACTGGAACATGAGAGCAAACTCTCATGGAAAGCAAACAATCATATATCTTCCTCAAGAACTCTCATAAGGGCAACTACAAAGGAGCCGTTGAGCAGCTGACTCAACAGCATCCTGATCTATCTGGTACTGTGCCGCTCACGACACTTCTTTTTCAGTACTTCACGTAAAAATTTATCCTAAACCCTCTCCGAACAAGTCCGGTCATGCGCTGTATTAAACAATACCCGTAAACCTCCACGTTCTCTAGGTGTGAGGAACTCAAACGCGGAGTTGTCAGGATCCCTCAGGAATGGAACAGTCCGCTGACACTAATCCAGAGCCCGCTTTGATTGGCACGACATTCGCTCATGGCACGTGCAAGTCGATTCATCTTCTCTTGTCTCACTAAAAACTCGATAAAACTATTTATAGGGCTGGGTCAGGATTTATTATAATATGCCCGAGGCAACTTGAGGTGGATCTTATTTTCGAAAACAAGCTCGAGGGATCTCATCCTCGAGGGTTATTAATTCTGAAAACAACCAACCAGATGACACGTGTTAGGTGGGGTCGGATAAATCATCCACCTGACACGTCCTACGATCAATAAATCAAATCACCGATAGAGTAAAGCGATAAAACCTGAGAAGCATGTCCTAACGGACCTGTCAGAAGCTCCAAGCGCAGTCTCGTGCCTAGACGGCGAGCTCCTGCAACGAACCTACATGAACATAACTATTTACTAACACCCATGCATATATGATGCACGCCTATATAACTAATATTCACATTCATATATGAATCTAATCAAACATGATAATTATCTCAACAATCACACTAAATCTCTAATTGTCGAGCAAGTTAATAATTTTATGATTTCCTACGTTACTTATTACCTAACACTCTTAATTCCAATTTCAAAGTATACCTATCGTAATTAGGTGACAATGGTTTAATCAATTTAATCCTTTTACTTAATACTAGCGTGCAAAAACCTAATTCATGCAAATTCATAAATTAACTCGTTAACAAGTATTTAATTAACTATTCCATGGTTTATTAACAATTCCATTAGCAAGCATTTACATCACGCAACACAATCTATGCTAATTGCCATATGTTTATCATAATTTACAGTTAATTAAACTATAGTCATGAAATTAATAAAATTAATTTCAATACGCTACCATGACTACAACATGTATGTAATAATTCTAAAAAAGAAGGAAGAACCACCTTGCGATCGGCGCTGAAATCGGTGCCAACGAACAAAGGCGGTGAAGGCGAGCCGGCTGTTTTCTGGCAACTGTGCCGGTGGTTTTTTGGCAATTCCAGTGGTTTTCCGGCGACTACACGGCAAGGCAATCGGAGGTAGGGAATAGCACCGTCTCGACTAGCTTGACCCAATGGTGGTGATGACAAGGGCAGCCGCGGCGGCGATGGCCACCGACGGCGGTGTTGAGTTCTGTCGGGGTGGTCGATCGCTCCGATTAGACCCACGGCCAGCCTCAATGATGGCGCTAGGTAAGGGGGAAAGGTCGGGAAGTCGAGGGGAAGGGCTTCGACGTTAAGGCGGCTGCGGTCCGTCGCAGAGGGCGGCCGAATCGCGTCAGGAGAGGCCGTGAAATCGTGACGATTTCCGGCATCGCGACGGCTGGACGGTGGCTGGGCGTGGTCGGGGCGGCAAGGCAATGGCACGACCAGGCTAGGTGGCGTCGATCGGCGGCAAGGTGGTGTCGACGGCGGTGGCAAAAGTCTCAAGGGCGGCAACGGGGAAGACATAGGGGTTTGGGGAGGAGGAAGATGAGAAGTATAGGGCGGTGGCAAAGTTGTAAATAAGTCTTGACTCGACACCGGCTCGTATCAAGAATAATAACTAACTCAGAATAAATTCCCAAAAATCCAGAAAAATTGGGAAAAATCCTATAAAATCAAACAAAACAACACAACATCCAAATAACATGCTGGATAACTAATAACCCACCCGAAGACTATCTAACGTGTCCTGATGCGTATCTGACGCTATCATCGATACTTGGGTATACATGAACCCTCATAGCACATGTACACGGTCGGCATCGGCCCGCACACGTGTTCTGAAAGCTGAACTGACTCGAACCACGGTTAAACCGACCGGCTAACGACTATAAAAGCCCTACTCGAGTCACGGGTTTTACACCATTCATCTTGTAGGGGCTACTTTTATTTTTAACCGTGAGATAAAATCAAACGGCTGAGAGAAAAACTCTTATTTACGATTTCAACTTTACTCTTCTTTAATAGATTCTTCCTCGACGTGTAAGTTGCAACGCTTCCTCCCATCTTCATTTTAGCAGGTTTCTTTTCCCTTAACTATTATGCTCTTTGCTGGCGCTCCTTCCCCTAGTCTTTTCTTAGCCGATAATTCAATCTCTGAACCAAGCTTGGCTTTTATCAAACTATAAGGAGCCATGACGTCGTTGATCGCTATACAAACTAACTCTTAAGAGCAATGTCTTTGACCACATATATTGATCACTTTTAGAAGACTCCATTTTTTTCTACAATTTTTACTTGATTAATAGCTGCAATTTGGTGTCCGTAGCAATATCGCACGATGGTGCTAATCCAGATCCCACCCGTACAGAAGCCTACTCGCCACCCAAAAAATGACCACAAACTTGCATGATGCACATTAGTAATAGGTACTACGTATCATTTGGACCTGTAAATATAAACGATGGTTGGTACTTTATATACTCATCGATTTTGTATACTAGCCTTTGAGAAACAAAATGGAAATGTGAGATACTTCACAAGGCTAAAAACCATTGCACAAGAATAACAAGATAAGAAACTGTAAACCATCCCTTTTCATATTTGCACAAGAATAGCAAGATAAGAAATTGTGAACCATCCTTTTTTGTACTGGACATTAAGCAACAGATACCACAGTTACTTAGGCCGATAGTGTTTTTTCTCCTTATCAAATTAAAAACTTACTGTGTGGTAAAAGATGCCTGAAACGGTTATAGAAGATTTGATAGAGACCGCTCCGCCTCATAATAACTTCTTCATCGGGAAAAAAATTCATTATATATTCTGGGGAAAAACGTAAGCCACTAAGATCCCCGTATGCGTAGCACCAATTAAGGGTTATTAAGAGTAGTTGATCCCATCTACTCTCTGTACGGACAACAAAAAACAAACAAGAATCAAACAATCATACCGATATGAAAAGCCAAATCGTGCAACTCACGCAGGGGCGCGACAACCTAGTAATCACATCAAAAAAGACAGAAGTGAGGACCTTTCTCATGGTTGGCGACGGCATGTGACCAGCCATTCAACCCACAACCTCATAACGCCTCTCATTCTCGTTTGACACCGTTACCGTACCTCAACCGGATAAATGGTAGGAAATCGGCGTCGCGGGCGGAGAAAAGGTGATAGATGTATTGCTCTTTACCTGGCTTAGGGTTAAAGACGATGAGTAAAAAAGTAAATGCATAAAATGACTGAGGAGGGAAAACACTCATGTCGTGTGATTTTATCCGACGTCAATGATTTAAAGCAGCTCACACGAACTTTTAAGGCTGTAGTTCACCTATATAAGACTCTAATTAGTATAGTCAATTAGTTGTTGTTATTGTACTGCATATATTTATAAGCAAGAGAAATTAATGTCTGAATTCGTGTAATGATATAACCTGAGTTGTAAAAATCGGACAATTCAACTTGGAATCGGCCGATGTAACTTGGCTCGGTGCGAAACCGAGTCAAAGTGCAGTTGGTGGGGTGAAAAATCAAACTAAGAATCAGCCAATTCGAACTAATTTTCATCCCAAGTTGACATGGCAAAAATCGGCCGATTCAGGTGGGCCGGCGGGTGTCAGGCGACAGGGCAGCGTAGGAGATTTGCCGGGTGGGCGGAGATAGGGGTGAGACGGGGTGAGCCTCGGGAGGGTGCTGGCGGGGTAGCTGACGGAGGGTGAGGAGATATGACGCCGGGGGGGGGGGATGGGATGAGATTTGGTGGTGGGGGCGGAGATCTGGTAGTGGGGGGAGCTAGGGGCGGTATGGTGGGCGGTGGGTGGGGGGATAGAGGGGGAAATCAGGCTCAGGGGGGTGGAAGACAGGGGTGGGCTCGGTGGGGCAGCGGGGGACAGAGCAACGGCAGGTAGCGGGGAACAGGTTGAGGCTGAACGGGGGCAGTGGTAGATGGTAGGGGGACGTGGCCACGGGCAACGGGGGATGGGGTGTGGCTCGGCGGGGTGGGTGGTAGCGTGGGGTGGATGAGAATGGAGGTGGATGGGTGCGCGTCGGGGAGAGAGTGTAAAACCCGTGACTTGAGTCAGGGTTTTACGTTACCGAACCAGTCGGTTCAACCGTTGGTTCGAGTCGAGTCAGTTTTATGAACCGCGTGCTGAGTCGAGGCCAGCCGTGAGTTATGAGCGATGAGAGTCTGGTGTACTTGAATATATGATAATAACGTGGAGAAGATGGTGAGATATGAGTTATCAGAATATATGAAAGTATGCTGTATTTTTTTCTTTTTATATGTTTGATTGTAGAAATAGTTTTAGGCCGAATAACGCGTTAGGACGCGTTAGATTATATTCGGGTGGGTTATTAGTTATAGAGCATGCCATTTGGATGTTGTTGTATTTGTTTTGTTTTATGGAATTTTTCCATATTTTTCTAGATTTTTTTAGAATTTATTACGAACTAGTTATTATTTTGACTCGAGTAGGAATCGAGTCAATACTTATTTACGAAACTACCACTAGAGCATTTCTTCTCCCTCCCGACCCTTCTTCACCCAAACCCTCGCCATTGTGTGCTACCGTCGCCTCCGCCGACGCCGCATTGCCGCCGATCGATGCCGCTCCGCCTTGCCGTGCCGCCACGACCGACCCCGGCCACCGATCACCTGCCGGCGTGCCGCAGCGATGCCACGAAGCCACTTCGGCCGTCGCCACTTCGGGCCGGATTCCGCAGCCGTTCAGTCACCGTCGCCGCCGCTGTGACCACCAGTTTCACCATCTCGCCGTCGCTGACATTTCCCCCACCATCCTAACTGCCGTCGAGGGGCCGCAGCCCCGATCGGAGCACTCCACCGCCACCCGTTTTCAACGCCACCCCGACAGCCATCGCCACCCCGGCTGCTTTGTTTGACACCACCATCGGACCAAGCTCGTCGAGTTGGTGCCGATAGACCCCTGATTGCCCCATCCCGAATCACCGCCGGAATCCGTCGGAAAATTGCCAACACTTGCCGGAAAACCGTCGGAACCGCCGGAAAATTGGATTCGTGGGAAATTTGCCGGATCATCCGCTGAACGCACCCGGTCCAATCTGATTGGACTTCGAATGTCGCTAGGTGCCGAATTCAAGTTTTGAGCCACGAAACGGAAACCCTAGCCATCGCCAATTTTTGACGACGCGAGGTATAATTTATTTTAACTTAATTATTTGAAAGTATTGATTATTAGAATTACATTTTAGGATTGGTGAATTGTGTGTTATAATAATATATATAAATGTAGATTTGATTAAGGATAAAATATGAAATTTGTTTGATTGAGTGTTGTTAAAAATTGAGGCTAAGAAACTAATTAGGGTAACTAGGTAATTATCATGATTTAATGCAAACTAGCCTAAGTAGACTTGCTAGAATTGATATAGGTTGATGTGTGTTGATTGATGAGTGATTGTGTTGATTGTGTGTGCATGCTATAATGATGCGGGGCGTTAGTTTTTAGCTTGATTGTGTAGGTACGATGTAGGAGCTCGCCGCCTAGGCGTATGGACTCGTTTGGAGCTTCTACCAGGTCCATTTAGGACTTGTTCTCTGTTTTTATGCTACTCTATTGTGTATTTGATTTATCATGTGCAGGACGAGTTAAGTGGCGTTTTATCGAATCCCACTTAACTCGGGCCATTTAGCCAACGATTTTTCGGATTAATAACCCTCGAGGATGAGATCCCTCGAGTTTGTTTTCGAACTTCAGATCCAGCTCACGATGCCTTCGGGCCTATTGTATAAATCCTAACCTAGACCTCTATATATGTATAGTTTTCACGTTTTCAGTGAGAGATTGAATGAGGGAAATCCGACCACCGTGCTATGCGAGCGGGCACGTGTGAGTCGATAGTGGGCTCTGGAATGGTGTGCGGACCGTTTCATTCCCGAGGGATCTTGACAACTCCACCTTTGTGTTCCTCAAACCCGGAGAAGTGTGGAGGTTCACAGGTACTGCAATGCAGTGTATGTCTAGACTTGTGATTTTAAAGGGTACTAAAAGCGACTGCCTAAGAATGCTCGGCCTTCGTACTCAAGGCCAGGAGTAATATGGAAGGTGCAGAGGGCGGAAAGGAATGAGATTTGATGTGAGAAGCTATAGAGAAATGGCCAAGGTGTGAGAATGAGAAAGAAAGGGGACGCTGTCGACCCGAGAGCGACGGCTTCCATATGTGCCCTGATGAGAGTTCTTGAAGAAGTATATGGTTTTCATTCAACAGGAGAGTTTGCTCTCTTGTGCCAGATTGATATTAGTTATTTTCCGGGCCGGTAACACTCTTTACTGACGGTTTTTCTATATATATGTAGGCGAGGAATGCGAGCGATGAAAGCTGTCGGGACTGCGGAGGAGCAGCACGGAACCGCGCACACATGTACCTGCCGCGTGTAATGTATAATGATGGTGTGTTAATGCTGTGTGAATGATAATTAGAATGTTTTTGTCTTGTTGAATTGTTTGTTATGAAATGAACAGATAGGTATGAATGAGCAGGGAGCCTTGAGTTCAGTCTCGGCTTAGATGAAAACAAATGAGATAATAATGAAATGTCGCAGTAGATTGTTATGTTTTGTCGTATTTTGATAAAATATTTATATACCTTTGTTGTGGATAGGTTGACCCTTATTGCACTTTTAGGGAAATTCTCTTCATTTTTACGTAGTAGTATATATTTTCTTTTGGTTTCTCATTTATTGTTTTGTCTTGTTTTGCTTGTACATCATAGCATGCATGTAGGACCGCGTTAGAACCCAATCGTTCCCATTCATGCATCTCATGGTTGCATCCTCATCTTAAGATGCCGAGGGCAGATCTGGGTCGGCTTAACCGAACCCGGTAGATTAGTGAACGGTTCGATCGCAAGTAACATTTTCGGGTCGGTTCACGGGTAAGCCGAAACGGGGTGTTACAGAGAGGGGGGAAGAAATATCATGTGACATTCTCATTATTAAAAGTTGATTAAAATCCGACCGAGTTAAAAATAATAACTAGCTTTAAATAATTCAAAAAAATCTAAAAAATATCATAAATATAATACACATCGTAATATAAAAATAATATATTCTATAACTAATAACCCACCGATTTTGATTAAATTAAAATTTTTGTATATGGCCGATTTAGACTGATTCAATTGAACTAATTCTTTACCGATTCGATCTGATTCAATGAGTCTCTCGGAAACCGATTCAGACTCAATTTTGATTTTTGCTAACCATTGATATGACATGAAAAACATTCGTGATGACGGTGAAAACATAGTAACATTTTCACGTAGTGCATTGGATAAGCTTGTATACTTGTCATAGGGAACAACCTATCTAGGTCTATGATGGGTCTAGCATGTTAACTTGGAAGTAGGGATCCTAACGTAGTTTACTTACTTCTAAAGAGAAACGTAGTTTACTTAGGGCCTGCAGTCGCCGTTGTGTAAAAGGGATGCGGATGCTCCTTCATCTTCGGACAAAGTTTTAGAGAGGCAAGGCATCTGTGGACTAAGATGTGAATTGTGATAGATGGGTGCGAATGCTATTAATAAATTATTTAGTTGTGTTGTTTTAATTGATTTTATTGTAAAAATATAAAATTATGAAAAATGTATAATTATCTAAATCAAAGTTTCTAGATTATATGGAAGTAAACTTCCTTCTAAAGTATTGTAAATCACTAATTTATTATTGATAAAGCTCAATTTTTTACTTTGAAAGAAAGATTGAAACTGAAAGATGATTTTATTGTCACGAGGAGATGAAGAAATTGAGAATGGAAACCGCTGTCTCAGGTAGGAAGCTGGAGTTTACAGTTTCAAGTTTAAATGTGCCGATGGCAAACACGTGGGTAGAACCGTAGACGTAATGGTACGACAGGAATTATTCCTGGTCGACCACTAAATGTGAACTCTTACAAATAAAGAGGGTAATAAATCACTTGTTTCCCAGGTCACGATATCAGTCACATCCCTGCCTTTAAAAAATAATCGTTTATAGCCTGTGGCCTCGATGTTGGCCGTTAGATTTTTTGACATGGAGGACTTTGATCAGGTCATTTTGTTGTTTAAGTATGATGCTGTGACAAAAATGGCCTCATCATCAATAAGAAAAAAAGCAATTTAAATTATAAGATAGCATTCTAAATTTCAAAGATTTTTTAATGCAGTCTAATTGATAAAATTATATTTAAATATTGTAAAATAAGATCACATCATTAATTAAAAAAACCATTAGTCTCAATTATAAGATAATAGTCTTAATTGTAATGAATTTCTTTTATATTGATGGTGTGGCCGAGTTTGCTATGTCATTATACTCAAACAATGACATACTATGACCAAGTTTAGCCACATTATAAAATATATCAGCGTAACAATAGAGTTTGAAGTTAGAAGGTTTAAGTAATCATATTTTTGAAAGCAAATGGTGTAAGTAATATTGCAGCTTGTCAAACATCACCTTATAAATGTAACATTTTATAATTGTAAGAAAAAATTTTGTATAAAAGTTTTTATTACAACCAAATGCCCTGTAAGCTGTCACTTGTGTTCATGAATACCTTGGATTGAGTTCTTATCAGGGTGTCTGGAAAGTCTAGGATAGGGTTTTAGCCGGTTGCATGATCAATGATGTTCTATGTATAATTTTTACGAGGCTTGTAATTGAGTGTTTACTATTTTTTGAAACCTATTCTGCTGATCCAGATATTTAACTTGATTGAATCCCCTTTTATATATATATATATATATATATATATATATATATATATATATATATATATATATAGAAAAAGAAATCTGTGCTGTAGGACAGCTATATTGGCTGTGCTTTAGTTTTTTCCAGCCATTAAAGTCTATCCAACTGCAGGAAATAATCCCTGTAAGACCCACCGGCTTTAAGATTTTGCCTCAATCAGCACAACCACATTGGCCATGGACATCCACGACGATGGTGGTAGAGGCGCCCCTCTCAATCTCTGACGATTCATCGCCGCGGCAACCCCAACTCCTCGGCCCCCTCTTCATCCCCGACCTTTGCCTCCTCGTTAATTGCCTCCACTCTCGCTCCCTCAACATTAAGTCCCGCATCTGCTCCTGCATCCTCTCCCACCTCCCTGCTTGCTCTGTCTCCACCGCCGCCTATGTCGACGCCCTCCTCTCCCCTAGCGCCCTGCCACCTCCACCCTCCCTTTTGCCGCCCTGCCGCCACACCTCCTTCGTGCCCTTGCCCACAATGCCCTCCCCGCTCACGCCCTCTCCCTCTATCTCAGCCTTGCCGCTGCCGGTGACCCCTCCCTCCGCCTCAACAACTTCACCTACGCTTTCGTCAAAGATCGAGAGGGGCAACACGACCACTCTTGTCAGGGATGTCCATGCTCGTCCGTGGTTGTGCTGATTGAAGCAAAATCTTGAAGTCGGTGGGTTTTATAGAGATTTCATTCCCCGTCGTTGGACTGGAATAAAACTGAAGCATAGCCAAGATGGTAGCTACAACACAAAGCTCTTTTTTTCATATATATATATATATATAATGTAATATATATATTCTTATTAATAAAAAAATTCAATAAATTAAAAAGTAAGAGAACTAAAAATATTTAAAAAATTAAAAATATAATAAAAATATTTCTTACACAAAGTCATGCGTTTAATCTAGTTAATCTCAATTTTTTAAAAAATATAATAAAAATATTTTTTGAGATAGTTCGAACACCAATAACTCAAAATTTTAATTTCTTATTAATAAGAATCTTGTCTAATTATCTCAAAAAATATAATAAAAAATTAAATAATTATAATTAGCTCGAACGCGTCGCTGTTGATGCCAGGTTTTCAATCAGGAAGTCGAGTAGGCCGTCAATGTAGTTGAAGGTTATGTCTTCTTCCTTAATCCTTATTTTTTCCTGCCTTTTAACTGCTTGTGCTTTTGCCTGTGTGAACGAAACAAACACCACCAAAATAAAATAAAAGAAAGAAAGAAAGAAGAAGAAAAGAGAGAGACTTGGAGACATGCAATCTCCAAATCATGAGTTTTAGTCCATTTCCAAATGAATTGCTATTGTTTACAATGATTAGTGGTTTAATTAAAATGGCATCGTCATGGTCATTGTCTTCATAGCTAAAAGATGAGAGTATGCAAGCTATTGTTTGCATTGTTGGAAATTGGACATAAATATATACATGAATCAGGAATTGTATCATATGTTATTATATAAGGTTGGCTAAATTAAATTGATCTACTAAAGTTAAAGGTTATGAGCCATAAATTAAGGTGTGGAATTTAATGAGAAAAGTGTGGAATTTAATGTGTAGATACCTTTTCATAAATTCTCTTTCGTTATGGGTGGAATTGAATTTATGGAACTAAGGCTATAAATATGGAGGTTATGGTCCCTGAATTCATATCTGGTTTTCGTTCTGGTATCCCATTGTCCAGAACTTTGGTTTAGAAAACTAGTCTTGAATTTGGAAGATCCAAAACCTAAGTGATCAAGACTCTGATTTCTTTATGGCTTCAGGTACGCTTCCGCTATTTCATTTATTTATTTTATTTCTCTCGATAATTTGATATGAAATCTAAATTCTAAATAAAGTCTATCAAGCGGCATCAGAGCCAACTTCATATCAAATTATTGAGCCTTAGGTTTTATTTTATAAATTTTTGTGGGATTTAATCCCAAAATTAAGGTCCTCTTTTGGTAACATAACATGAGGAAAATAAAGTTACAAAAGGTTATAATTTTGGAAACTCCCACATAAAGATATTTTTTTTATAACCTTTTGGTTAAAACATAATTAATATTTTAAAATTTATTAAGGACTACAATATGCTGCCAAAGTAGCCTCTTTTGTGGAAATTAATTTATTTTTTAAATATTAAGATAATTATGAGTATTTAATTCATGTGGATATTAATCGGCCAAAAGGAAGGTTAATGTTTGACAGAATTCTATATTCATATGTGGTAATAGGTATGGGACAATTATCAAGTGTCCATGTGGATGATAAATCGGCCAAAAGGAAGGTTTATTATTTGACAGGATTTATTGTTCATATTTTACTACACTAAAGACTCATTATTGTAATAAATATGGGATAATTATCAGGTTTCCATGTGGATAATAAATCGGCCAAAAGGAAGGTTTTTATCTGACAGGATTTATTATCCATATTTGATTATGACATTAAAATAATAAATATGAGATAATTTTTAGGTTTCCATGTGAATGATAAATCGGCCAAAAGGAAGGTTTATTATTTGACAGGATTTATTATCTATATTTGATTATTGCACTAAGAGTACCATTTGAGTTCAGAGTGGTAAAGTATCAATAGAACATATTGGAACAAACTCCATGGTTGCGGATCCGCTTACTAAAGGATTACTACCCAAGGTCTTTCATGAGCATGTTGCTCAGATGGGTATTGTATCATTTGATGATATGTTACTTTAGTGGGAGTTTGTAATAAACTGCAGTATTTTGGTTTAAGGTTCACTCTGTTTTGGTATTTTGGTGATCTCATAAGGTTGGACCAGTTGAAAATAGGCATGTTCAGATCAAATTACATGTAATTTTCATGCTACACATCCATACTTGATCTATGTCATTTGATTATGTTGGTGTATGTGACCATGGAAGGTTTAGTTACGCTCATTGTGACGAAAATCGCCTTGATCCTATATTGACATTGATTAATGGACGAGATTGTTATTTTGGTATAATGACATATGTTTGGAGCTCATAAAGTTATACAATTATTTTGTGTATATATTAAGTCCAAGTGGGAGATTGTTGGAAATTGGACATAAATATATACATGAATCAGGAATTGTATCATATGTTATTATATAAGGTTGGCTAAATTAAATTGATCTACTAAAGTTAAAGGTTATGAGCCATAAATTAAGGTGTGGAATTTAATGAGAAAAGTGTGGAATTTAATGTGTAGATACCTTTTCATAAATTCTCTTTCGTTATGGGTGGAATTGAATTTATGGAACTAAGGCTATAAATATGGAGGTTATGGTCCCTGAATTCATATCTGGTTTTCGTTCTGGTATCCCATTGTCCAGAACTTTGGTTTAGAAAACTAGTCTTGAATTTGGAAGATCCAAAACCTAAGTGATCAAGACTCTGATTTCTTTATGGCTTCAGGTACGCTTCCGCTATTTCATTTATTTATTTTATTTCTCTCGATAATTTGATATGAAATCTAAATTCTAAATAAAGTCTATCATGCATATCTCATTTTTGTTCCAGTAGATGACAATATATTTAATATTAGCCTATTAGAGTTATCTTCAAAAGTAAATAAATAGGGGAGTTTTGCAGATTTTATCTCTACTTGAACAAATTGATCTCAATATTTTTTCCATCTTGTGTTGTCTATTTATTGTCTAAGAGTGCTATATAATTTTTAAAAGGTATTTTGTTGCTACTCATTTGCTTTTGTATTTTGTTGACTGTCTTGTGTTGCCCAGAGGAGAACTAAAATCCTTGTGATAAATTGTGGAGCAAAGTCTACACATTGTGAAGTAATATAATCTGGCAACTAAATACTCATATTGAAGGTCAGTTTTTTCAGTGTTCAAGTTTCTTTCAAGACTTATCTATTTGCCTCTGACATATGCTCGCCGTTCCTAATACCTTCTTATTGTAATTTAGGTGCTCTGATTAAATTTAGTGAGTATAGTATATGTTGTAGATTGGATTACTCTCATGTTGTATGAAAATCACGAGGATATATGATTAGAAAATTTAGATGTGCTATTTAGTAAGGCAGAAAGCCATCCTCTGAACTTGCTCTTTTATATATTGATTTTTTCCTTTTGCCTAATAAACTTTGCCCTTACATGAAGATGAAAGTAAGAAGCTGTAGTTCAAGCCTTTCCACATGAAGAATGAACTAGGCTTACTAAATGCCATCATATTTTCCCCTTTTTTCACCCTTTTTGGATTTCTCGAGAACTTATTGATTGGAAATTATTATGGAGATCTTACTCTTGGAATCCTAAAGAATAATTAATTAAAGCTATTTTGCAGATCTTACTAACATAGAGACTGCTAGAGCCTAAAAGCTAGCCACTTTTATGATTGCTATAAGACTACTATTTTCTATGAGCTGTTTCTCCTCTTGAGTGTATGCCCTGTTTTTTTGTTGTAAAAAAGTTTCAGAAAAATCATCTGAATTGAGATGGTCAAATTTGAAACATTTAAAACATAGCAAAAACAATCTGAGCAAAGTATATGACCAAAAAAAA
Organism: Piper betle; assembly: GCA_033002965.1. NCBI lineage: Eukaryota > Viridiplantae > Streptophyta > Magnoliopsida > Piperales > Piperaceae > Piper > Piper betle. Next base: position 41,120 of record JAURVB010013250.1, on the reverse strand, counting down.
TCAAACTTAGGTTCCAAAGCATTTACTTCAGAAAATGCCATCTATCAATTTTTTTCCTTAAAAGATTATTGAGTATGAGAAACTCATCATTCCTTACAGCCCTCATTGTGGTTACAATTGAAATAACTAAACACTCTTCCGGCATAGGGATTGGTCCATTCTCTGTATTCATGCCTTTGGAAACTTCCAATTCACAATATAAAAGGGCCAATAGTTTCTATTTTTAAAATGAAATTTTTTTCTTTTTGCCTTATAAACCTCGCTGATTAAATGAAGATGAAATTTTCTGTTTCAGATGCCCAAAAGCATATTGATGCCATTACCTCTTCATCTCGCCCAACCGTTTCCCTCAGTGGTCCTCGTGATATGTCATCCGTGTTAATTATGATAAGTAATCTACCAAAAATATCTCCTCAGTTCAAAGGGTGTTGGACTGTTATTTGATTACTTCTAAATTTTTAGTATTTTTTATCGTATTTGCTTTTGTTTTGCTCATCGTACCTTTCTGTTATACAAGAAATATTATTTATTTTCGTGGTTGATATTTTTTAGTGTGTTGGCCCCGACGAAAAGCCGCTGCCATTAGAGCAAAAGTATCTTCGAGCAAAAGCCTTCTCTAGCCACTCAATATATATCAAAAACTTTAATTTTATCATGGAATGTAACCATTTGCTTGGTCAAAGGATTGGATAAAACCGTCAAAACAGTGTTGGAAATTTGTAGTTTTTTTAATTTATTTATAGGATTCCTTATTAAAAAAGATTCATAACTTCTAGTACCAGAGAAAAATCACTACTCGTTGGAGGGTTTACAAGCGGCTCATTTGAAAAGAATTTACAAAAAAATATCTTAAAACAAGCGAGCTTGTAAAAGAGTTTGCTCACAAACTCAAAAGAGGCATGATTTCTCATGTGTAGGACTACTTATCGATTGAGTCGAGTCGAGTTTTGCTGAGCTCACAAAGCTTGATTCATTCGATTTTGATATCAAGTTGATTTAAAAAGTATTCGAATCAATTTGAGTTTGAGTTGAGTTCAAATTAACTTAAATCATATTTATTTATGTTAATTTTTTTGTAAAATTTATATTAAAATTTATTTTATAATTAAAATATCTCAAATTTGATATAATTATGCATACAAAAATTAAAAAATCATGCATAAATAAATTTTAATTTGATATCATATAATGCTATTTTATAATTTGGTTATATATATATATACATATATAAATTTAAGGTAAATATAATTTAAAATCTTATTCGTATATAAAGTATTGAGTTTCGAGTCGAGCCGAATTATGCATGCATTAGCGTAGGCTTGATTTGTTCAATATTGAGTTAAGTTTCGAGTTGAGCATCGAGTCAAATCCAATTTAACTGGGCTTTGAATCAAAGTTTATTGTATCAGCCACAGATACATATCAAATTTTTGAAAATGTGCCGATACATGATGGATTATATATATATATATATATATATATATATATATAAGATAAATATAGTCAAAAACCTTATTTGCAAGCTCCGAGTCAATTCGAGCTGAATTGTATAGATATAAACCTGGGCGTGACTTGTTTAATATCGAGTTAAATTTTGAGTTGAGTTTTTTAGAATCAGTATCGAGTCAAATCTAGTTTAATTGAGCTTTAAACTAGAATCTGTTGTATCGGCCACTCATACATACAGACTTTCGAAAATTTGATGATATGTGATGGATTAATTATATAAATATATATATATACCACTTAAATTGATTTTTTTATATAAACTTAAATAGTTATTAGTTAATTTTATATAATTGATGAATAAAATAAAAATAAATTACATCTCACATCCAAAAGTAAAAGTATTTTGTAAATAAACATGATAATAATTAGTTTTACATTATAATAATTATTTTTTTAAATTCATGATGATAAAAATCATTTTTATTATATTAATATAATTATAAAGCACTAATTATATCCAAAACAAAATTAAAAGCAGTATTTTTTGAAAAAAAAACTATTTTATGCTTTACAAAATTAAAAAATATAGATGTATGAATGATAAAAGAGTTGTTGAGAGTGAAATAAAAATAAAAAATAAAAAAATAAATGAAAGAGAGGAAGACTCATCTATTTTATTTTTCTACTATAAATTATAAAAAGTATTAAAATCATAATATTCACTTAAATATGGGTGAAAGAAGTGTATAGGTGATAGATTTAATTATATTTGTTATATAAATGATTTTTTTAATTTTATTAATCTTTGAAATGGTTAAAAAATTAAAAAAAATTTGTAAGATGTATCGGCTGTGTCGATGCGTATCAGATCGATGTTTTGTAGAACCGATACATACTGCCATATCGTGAAACTTACGGGGATACGCCAATTTATGCCCTGACAATCCTACTCATGTAGATACAACTGCATTTTGTTTGTTTTTTTTTAAAAAAAAACTGGACGTTCTGGGCACTGCTCAGTGGATTTTGATCGGCACGTACACTATTTAAAGTAGGTATTGTATATTTTTTCAAAAGAGGAGATGTTATATAGTATATGTTTCTTTATAGATAGTAAACCCATATTTATTTTAAAATAATAAGACTTCAAGATATATAATAATTTATTTATGTTCGTAGACTGACATTTTTCAATATAGAACCTGGAATAAAATGTGAACAACTTCCTTAGCACTGCATATACTTATTATATGTATTGGTTTGGGATGTTATACGTATAAGTAGGGTTGTAAATGGTTGCCAAATTTACTGATTTACCAACTGATTCAAATTAAATGAAATAAAAAATGTGGGAAAACGTTTTTAATTGTATAATAAAATTACAAAAAAATTAGTTAATTTAACTAAGCCTGACATCGTATATAACTGGTAATAGTAGAAGGCTTTATTTGCAATCATTTTACTTAATGGTGCTAAATGGGCGAGTGAGGCATGAGGTCTAACTCGACTCGAAAAATTCAAAGATTGCTTGAATTCGACTCTAGATTGGGAAAATTTTAAGTATAAATACTTGAGATTGACTCAAATAATTTTAATTTTGCTTGAGCTCCACACAAGCTTGAATGTATTTAAATTACCAAATTTTTATTAGGTCAACACTAGCTCGAAACCATAAAATTAGTTTGACTTAAGCTCAAAACTGCCTCTTAAATTATATTATTATATGTAGAGTAGAATCATTTGTAGAAATTAGGAAGAGTGAAGTGTAATTTGTAACACCACGATTTTAGTTCACCTGAGAACCGGATCAGAAATGTTACGATCAAGTCGAGTCATGTTTAAAGTTGTTGGTTGGTAAGACTTGATCGATAAAATATATTGAAATAACCCTCTTGGTGTCATGAGAATGGAAGACATTGTTAAATAGACATCAAAACACATCAAATATAAATAAAAGTAATAAAGAAAATAAATGCGCTGAGCTCAAGTGTGTGTAGCATTTATCTGTCCTCCTACCCAAGTCGATTTAGGATTTACAAGACGTATATATATTATATGAAAACCGTTAGTACCTAATATTACTGATCCGAAAAATAACTAATACAAACTGGCAAATGGGTATTCCATTAGCTACGAAAACTTATGAAACTTTAGAATTGCCTCACACTAGGCAGTAAGCAAACATATTTAAACAAATGTCGGTTTGCATGCACGGCTAATATTCATATTCATTCATACAACGCTTCTGCCCTCACATCCTTCATATTACACCTGCCACGGTACTCAAGTGGCAAAAGGAATGGTAAAGTTAGTGCCACAAATTCCAGAAATGTGTTGTATTACGCAATACCCTCATACACGGTACTACCTCTGGGTTTGGAGGAGTATTAGTACAGTCCATAAATATCTCTGTACTACTCATCCTCTTATTCATAAAATCCGTAAAAAAATGCGCGTGCTTATATAAGAGGTTTAGGGAAGAGGCTTGTATCATATATTTATAGATCTTTCGTTCAAAAACCAACAAGGGATTTCATCCATGTAGTTTATTAAACATGTATAGAAAACACAACTAAATAGCTCGACATTGGAGAAATTCAATAAAACGTTGCCGATGCCGTCCAACATTTAAAACACGGTTAAACTCAACACGCAATGAGTCAAGTAGAGAGGGAGAGTTCTACGAACCTGTGGTCCAAGCTCTAAGTGCATCGACACATCTACGGCGAGCTCGAACTCCGTAACCTATATTGAAACCCAATGCTAAGTAAAATACTGATAACTCTATATGATGCATGCTCGTAGTATGTGCTCATATCATCAATACATCCTAATAAAGAAAACAGTGCTAACAAACCTATAACTAAACATGTGGCATGAAAATCGAGACATAATAATAATATATAATAAATAAATAAATAAGAAAGTGCACTCATAGATAATTATATAAATAATAAATACATAAACATGAACAATACTCAAATCATAAAATAATAATATAATTATACTATATAAATATACAGGTAAACACAAATAAACATCAACATATAATCGTGTTAATAACATATTAATATATATATATATATATCTAATAATTTAATAAATAAATAAACAAACAATTAGTTAATACTCATTAATCATGAATATTAATAATATCATAGTAATACAATACAATAATACATAATTAAATACAAATAAATAATAACATACACTTAACGATATATATATACAATTTATAAACATAATAAGACTAATATTCACAAGTAAATATAATATTAATAATAATAAATAATCATGTAAACATTCATCATATATGATAAACATATAAATAAAAATAATTAAATAATAATGAATAAATAAATAAGTAAATAAATAAATGAAGTAATAAATAAAGAAAAATAATGATAACATCCAATCTTACTAAATGATATGAATATGCATCATAATTAATATAGAGGTTCTCGAATTACCGAAAACAGTGCAAGAATGGACTAAAATGGTCTGAAATGAGCTAACGAGACTGAACCGAGTTGAACCAGACCGAACCGAATGGCCTGAACCAACCAGGTCTGGGTTAACTAGAAAATGGGTTGGGTTGACTAGGTGAACATGAACTGGACTGACGGACTCGAACATGGACTGATGGGCTGGTGAACGAGATCGGGTAGGTAGATGCAGACACGAACACAAACGGCGCGGACATGACATAGGCAAGATTGGGGGCGGCAGTGCCCGTCATCAAAAACGCCGACTACGGCACAACTGTGGTCATCTCTAGTCGGGATTGATGGCCCATGCGACAAGGATCATGATGATAGTGGCAGTCGGTGGAGTCCAGCCAATGGCTGGCCGGAAATCGGCCGGAAAGTGGCAGTATTGCCGCCATGTGTGATGGCATTGCCGGCGACGATCGTGACCATGATGTAGGTCGGTGTGGGTCTCAAATTGAAGATCTTGGTAAGAGAAAGTTGTCGGGGTGGTTGGATTGGCCGGAGGTGGCTTGCAGGTACCGAAAAACTACTTGAACGGCCGCGTTAGCAGTGGAGGAAACTGGCTTCAAGAACTCTGTCACAGGTGGCGATTGTGGCGGTGCCGGCAGTCATGAAGGGTGCGGATAGAAAGCCGGCCGTGAAGCAGTCATGGTGGTGCTGGTCCGGTGGTGCGGGTGAGGCGAAGACTTGCCAGTGTCGAGCCGAAGTGGTGGCAGTGGTAAAGGGAAAACATCCAAAATTGAGGGCCATCACTGGAAATAAATGGGTGGAGCTAGGGTTGAGTGTACAGCTCAAATCTTGCTATGTGGTACGATTTGGACGTTCGACAACTCGTGTCCTAGTAGGGCTGTAACACCCCAAATCCAGTTCACGCTCGTGAACCGAACCGGCATGTTACTGGCCCCGGTTAGGTTCGCTCGTGTCTTAACATTTCATTCACATCATATCATCATGCTCAAACATTTAATCATATCATTCACAAAATAATAACATAATAATACAATATTAAACATTCAGAAATCTAACATGTGTGTGCACAAGACCTCATTGCTCCTCCGTCCAAGCTGGCTCATCCATCTCGTGCTTATCACCTACATATATATAAGAAAAACGTCAGTAACAAGCGTTACTGGTCCGAAAAATAAAATAACTATAACAAACTGGCTATGAGAGCAAACTCTCATCTGAAAGCAAACATATACTTCCTCAAGAACACTCTGAAGGGCACTACTGAGGAGCCACTGGGCTGCAGACCCGGTAGCATCCCGAACTTACTGCTGCTGGTACTGTGCTACTCTCAGCACTTCTTTTCAGTACTTCTCGTGAAACTTTATCCTAAGCCCTCTCCTTACCTCCATATTTCTCCTGGCCTTGAGCACGAAGGCCGAGTACTCTCAGGCAGTCGCCTTTAGTACCCTTTGAACCACAAGTCCGGACATGCGCTGTACTAAACAGTACCCGTAAACCTCCACGTTCTCCGGGTGTGAGGAACTCAAACGCGGAGTTGTCAGGATCCCTCGGGAATGGAACAGTCCGCTGGCACTAATCCAGAGCCCGCTTTGACTGTCACGGCATCCTCTGCATGGTACGTGCAGTCGGTTTCTCCATCTCTCGTCTCACTGAAAACTCGATAAAACTATATATATAGGCCTGGGAAGGGATTCATATAATAGGCCCGAAGGCAACTTGTGGTGGATCTTGTTTTCGAAATCATCCTCGAGGGATCTCATCCTCGAGGGGTTATTAATCCGGAAATATTCGATTAAATGGCCCGAGTTAAGTGGGATCCGATAAAACGCCACTTAACCCGCCCTGCAATAATAAAATAAACATACAATGGAAGAGCGTAAAACAAGACGAGTCCTAAACGGACCTGGTAGAAGCTCCAAGCGTGTCATCGCGCCTAGGCGGCGAGCTCCTATTCCGTACCTACACATCAAAACTAAATACTAACGCCCGCTAACTAAATGATGCATCAAACTCAACACAATTAAACACAGAATCATCATCAAAATAACCATCAAATAATTATAAGAGTAAATAATCCTAACTCAACTACTCATACCATATTTTATTCTGTTCTTCTAAGTTGCATCGTACTAGTTTAACATATTCATACACAATTCATCTCATTAGATCACTTCATTCACTAATAATCTCATCATGCACATCTTTACTTTATTCATGGTCAAGACATTAATCATGATAATTAATTAACCCTAGCATGCTATGCTAACAATTATCATCAATTTTAAATAAATCAATCGGAGGTAATTATACCTCACGTCGTCGGCAATCGGCGACGGCTAGGGTTCCGTCGCGCGCCTCGAAGCTCGAATTCGGCGCTCCTCGGCGTCCGAAGCTCGATCGGGCTCCACCGGGTGAGCCCCGCGGAAGATCCGGTGAATTCCGGCGAATTCCAGAAATTCCGATTTCCGGCGGTTTCCCGGCAGTTGCGGGCGGTTTTCCGGCGACTTCCGGTGGTTTTCCGGCGACTATTGCCGGTGGCGTCTACTAGCCGGAAAGGGGTCGTGTTGGGTACCCTCGGAACCGGCTCGACGAGCCCGACTCATCTATGAGGTCGACGTGGTCGGCCGAGGCAGTGGCTCGCCGGAAATTGGCTAAAACAGGGCCGGCGGCGATGGGTCGCTAGATCCGGCCGGCCACGGCAGCGATGGCCTCCGCTCCGGTCGGGGAAGGCTGCTAGGGGTCGAAGGTGCTGTGGCGACCGATCGATCACGGCGGCGTTGGTCGCCGGCGGCGGAATCGGCGACGGGAGCGCAACGCGGGCGCGGCGTCGCGGCGTGGCTTCCTCGCGTCGCGGCGGCCCGATGGCGGCCGGGCTTGGTCGGGGCAGCATGGCGACGGCGTCGCCGAGCTGGGCGGCGTCGGTCGACGGCCGGGCGGCGCCGACAGCGGCGGCGGTGGCGCGCGAACGGGGGCGGCGCGGCACGAGGGTTTGGGCGTGGGGGAGAAACGTCGGGGGTGTGTGTGGTGGCAAACTCGTAAATAATACTTGACTCGTCTCCGGCTCGAGTCAAGTATCATAACTAACTCGTATTAAATCCTAAAAAATTTCATAAAAATCGGGAAAAATCCCGTAAAATCAAACAACACCAAAAAAATTATAATGACATGCTCTAGAACTATCAACCCACCCAAACTGCCCGAACGCGTCCTAACGCGGTAAACGGCCTAATATTAATTCTACGATCCACTATATATAAAAGTAATAAAAAAATGGCTGGCATACTCTCATATATCTGATAACTCATTCTGTTCTGCTATATTCATGACGTTATCATCATATATTTGGGTACGCATGACCCTCATAGCTCATACACGAGACCGGCGTCGGCTCGGTACACGTGTCCTGAAACTGACTCAACTCGAAAAATAACGGTCGACCCGACCGGTTTTGAATATAAAACCCTAACTCGAATCGTGGGTTTTACAAGGGCCCTCCTATGGGCATATGCAATATACATATGGATAGAAAGCTCGGATCGAGACTGTTTTAAGTTGAAATTGACTTGAGTCTTAAAAGTGATTCTATAGGCGGGAATCAAGGCAAGAAGACTAAATGTGCTGCGAACCCTGACTCAATCAAGCTAGGCCCACAGGGGCACAATCCACTGATCCAACATTCCTATGCTGCATGTAAATGAAACACCAAAAAATCCCAAACAGATACTAAATGCTGCAACGGCCTAGATCTAGGCCTAAAATCCTAGCTAACTATTAAAAATCATATGTATACCTCGTGTATACGCTGATAACTCATGCTCTACTGTATCATAACTGAAACTATTATATCCATGTCGGACATATTTAGCCACTATAACATGAACATACGGCCACTTGGGCCCATACTTATAGTCTGAAAATTGGTTTGGCTCGAGCTCATTCGAATCGACTCGATACTGACCCAAATAGAAAAAAACTTAAATTGGGTAAAATCCTAACCCAAAATTGGGTTTTTACAACCTTTCCTCCTTATAAAATTCCATCCTTGGAATTTCTCACATCAACTGCGATCAAAGGACTCAACTAAAGATGTCATCTCATTATTAAATTGGTGGCTCTCCCTTAAAAGCTAGCTGCACATGGCCAAAACGGACTAACATGATGTTGGAACTCTGAACATTGACGAAGCTTGCTAGCTCCTTAATAATCTAGCTGGATAGACTATATGTGATTGAATCATCTCATGAAACATGCCATACATGCTGAAATCATTTGACTAGATAAGACATAAATGCTCGAATCGTATCGCTAGACTAGCTCCTAGGGTCATTGCAAACAATGGGGGTTGAAATGCAATGATCTTGGCAGGAAAAGCCTAAGCTCACCCCTAAGGGTCTACTGGGTAGTCGAGTAGGTACTCCAGAGTACTCTAGGGTACTAGTCTAAACTACATCAGGAAAAACTATATCGATGCAAGGTATGAGGTCTAACATCTACCCATGTCTCCTTGATCCTTATCAATGCGATAAGTTAACTATGTGTACCCTCAGTGCACTCTGCTCCAGGTCCTACAACAATACTAGGGTGTCCTGTGAGTCTTGATAGTATATAGTGGACTCTAGTACAAAATAAAAATATATGCTAATGACTTGTAAGGCTCACTACCGCCGGTTTAGGTCAAACACTCAGATGTCCCTAGAAGAGGAGCTAGACCGCTTACCAGGTCTTAGCTAACTCGGTCCCCATTCATGTACCTCACTCTATTCCATAATGGAACAAAGATAGCTACTATAACTCTATTGTGTGCTATGGCTCTCGTAACTATATATATAACCACTGACTGTTGCTGAAGAGAACTCTCTGTGATGGAATGATGGCGAGAACACCTGTACATGTATAGCATGTCTCATGGAGTATGAGAACATACTCTGCATGGAACTGTATGATTTGCATTTGGTCTGTGGGTGTGCGCTGGTCATTGTCTGCGCATCTCTACTATCTAAATAAACCAGTAGTAAGACTAGTATATCTAGATGAGTGAGTGAAAATACTTGACTCTATCTAGTGTCTATGCATCACGTGGAATGGATCTCTCGTGGAAAACTAGTCACACATTTCTAAGACTCTAACTAGTATATGTTTCATCCTTACGTGATTTGACATCAGGTTTTCTGGAAGAGTACTCTAATCTAAGAAAATCTTACTAGGTATGTACATTACTCTATCTGTGGTGGTGTGAGGATCTTCGTCTAAATCATAAGGGTCATGGAAATGCTCTGTATAGGATACTGAGTGGCTTAAAAATATAGGTAGGTCTATGGAGTTGTCTCTAAGATCATCATAATTGGACTCCGCCATAGGTGGCCAGCCTATTGAATAGCTTATTAATGACGAGTCTAAGAGACGGCTCTTAAGTGGCTCTAGTTCAATCAACTAACAATGACATGTGTTTCTTGATACCGTACTAGTCACGTACTTCTAAATCATAACATCCAATCATGCTAAATCATGTGAATATGCATCATAACTAACATAGAGGTTCTTGAATTATCGAAAACAGTGCAAGAACGGACAAAAACGGTCCAAAAATAAGCTCAACCAGACCACCGGCAGCGTTCGTGGCCATGATGGAAGTCGGTGTCAGGCTCAAATGGAAGATCTGGGCAAGGAAAAATTGTCGGGGTGGTCAGATCGGCCGGAAGTGGCTCGCTGGTGTCAGAAAATGCTCGAACAGTAGTGGAGGCGGAGGAAACTTGCTTAAAGAACTCTATCGCCGGTGGTGACTACGGCGGCGGCCATGCACGTGAAGGGTACGGATAGAAAGCCAGCCGTGAAGCGGTCATGGTGGCGCTGGTCCGATGGCCTGGGACGAAGCGAAGACTGGCCGGCTGCAAGCCGAAGTGGTGGCGGTGCTAAAGTGAAAACATCCAAAATCGAAGGATATCACTAGAAATAAATGGTTGGACCTAGGGTTGAGTGTGCGGCTCAGATTTTGCCATGTGGCACGATCTAGATGTTGGGTAACTAGTGGCCTAGTGGGGCCCACTTATGGGTATATGTAATATACACATGGGCGAAGAGCTCAGATCAAGACCGTCTTAAGTTGAAACTGACTTGAGTCTTAAAAATAACTCTATAGGTGGGAATCGAGACAAGAAGGCTAAATGTGCCTCGAACCCTGAACTTAATCAAGATGAGCCCATAGGGGGCATAATCCATTGATCCAAAATTCATATGTTGAATGTAAATAAAATACCAAAAAAATCCCAAACGGATACTAAATGTTGCAATGGCCTAGATCTAGGCCTAAAATCCTAGTTAACTCATAAAAATCATATATATACCCCATGTATACAATGATAACTCATGCTCTACTGTATCATAACTAAAGCTCATGTCGGGCATACTTAGCCACTATAACATGCTCATATGGCCATTTAGGTCAATATTTTTTGTTTCAAAATTGGTCTAGCTTGAGACCGTTCGAACCAAAGTTGGGGTTTTACATAATTTTATTAATGGAGATTCGAACTCATGACCTCTTTTTGATCATAAATAATAACAACCATCCAACCATTTGGCCTTCTGTGATATAATAATAGTTAAAGTTGTCTTTATATGATCATGCAAATAAAATAAAAGAATTACCGCAATTGATACCAAAATTAATGTATTAATTCTAATATCTATTAGTATAAAATCTGATATTATATATTATATCATTTAGTTGAGTTCGAGTCGAGCTACGAGTCGAGTTTGAGTCAAGTTTGAGTTATAATCGAGTTGAGTCGTGTAAAACCCGTCACTTGAGCCAGAGTTTTATATAAGCGAACCAATCGGTTCGAGTCGAGTCAGTTTCATGACCCACATGCTGAGCCAATGCCATCCATGTGTTTTAAGTGATGCGGGTCAAGTGTACTCGAGTATATGATGATAACATCATAAAAATGATGAGAAATGTTGTAAAACCTAGGCTTTTCGCTCGATGGTTTTAATTTCGGTTCGGTCATGACCCAGATTGAGTTGCTTGCCCGACCATTTTGCTACTTATTTATGTATGATATATAAGTATGTATGAGTTGCCCTAACCTTAGCTCCTTCGGCTTTGTTGCCCCCATAGGACGCTATGTGACTGACCTCATTTTATGATTAGGTTCAGTCAAGCCAAGTCTAGTTAGACCTTAGGATCAATTCGCCCGCATGTCTAGTTACTTTTTGTGTGTTGTGGTTGTGTTTGTTTCACATGTTTCTAGTGAAAAAACCTAAAATAATGTAAATGAGGTCTGGCCGCAAAGGCATCATGCTAGCACCCACCCAAACAAAGTTTGAATTTGATGCACAAGTTCAGACCACAGATGCCAAGACATTGTTAAAGCGCCCTTACCCCCGTGACTTGTCTTATTTTGGAAATTTTTCTATTTTCTATTTATTTATTTATTTTAAAAACCAATAAATCTTTTCCCTTTTTCTTTTTAAAATTTAAATCCCGACACACCTCATTAGGTATGGCGCCCATGCCTATGACATCACTTAGCCAACCACCCTCTTTTTTAATAAAACCCACCCTCATCCTCACCTTTTCACTCCAACCCGACCACCCCACTCACCCTCAACGTCCCTATCATTCTCCCAACCTTCTTCTCCACTCTTTGAACTCTCTATAGCCTTCCTTGACCTTCCAAGATGTTGGAAGGACTTGGAGTGGGAAAACTCCAAGTGATTCTTGTTCGGGTTGCTATTTATGTATTGATGTTATTTTTTGCATTTTTATTGTATTTTCCCCTTTTACATATGCTGGTTAAATAATTTGGACATGTGGTTTGATGTTATTCTCATGCGTAGATAAATAGTTATGATTTTTGTATCATCTGTGTATATGAATTTGCACTAGTTGAGTATAAAATACATAACTCATGTTTTAGTTATTAGATTTGTATTAGCTTGGCCTTTTAGTTTTCACACGACATAGATCTACAAGTTGTATGTTGAACATGTTAACTGATTTGGCATAGATGATCATGTAAAGGTCCAAAATTGGACGAAAGGTAGTAGCTTTCAACGTTTCATGATCTGATTGCTCATTTTCCCAATTTTTACACCATATAATTTTAATTTCTTGATATATGTTATGCTTATATGTTAAGAATATTGTGATTTTAATAACATAAATTTACCGTACTAACATTACCTCAACTAAGGCCTGAACAAAATTAATGAAACACCGTGTGCATTTGATGTGTTTTGTGTTGACTGCTCGTGTTGTTTGTTCAGTTAAATATTTGGCTAATAATTAGATCACATAAAAATATATAAAAAATTAAATAATAAACCAATAACTTTTTATTTAACACTGAAAATTTTGGAATTAAAAAAAATTCATTCTAATGGTTAATTAAATCGGACTTTTGTAGTACATACGAACTAAGTTCATAATCCTATTTCTATGATTTCAATTGAAAAATATATGGAAAACATATTTATCTATGGGAAAATTATATCATAAACTACAGAGTTTACTAGGTGTCCTATTATTGTCTCGGTGAATTTTCAGAGTATTTGAGAATGTAAGTAATTCAGTAGAATTTTCTAATTCTACTAGTTCGGTAAAATACAGAAATCAGTAAATCAGAAATCATGATTAGAAAGATTACCTAGGCCTAATTACAAGGAAATTGGACCTGAAACATAAATGAGCTTAACTTTCAAGTGTTATATAACTATTCCAATTAATCCGAACCCATTTGGACTTCTTAGGCCCATGGGCCAAAATTGTAAAGTTTACTGTGCAGTGACAGGTACTATTTATAGCACATTAATCTGACCTTAATTAACCTCAATCAACATGATAATTCACATATTATCACTTATTAATATTTATGATAGACCCTTAAGGTGTCTAGAACTAGGGGCTTAAATTTCAACTTAATCAGATACCATTTAGTCTATCCAAAAAATAGTCTGGTTAAGTCCGACGATAAAAGCCTAAGTACGAAATCATGGACTAAGTAGATATGTAACCCCAAACCTTAAATTAAACTACCTAATGAGGTTTAACCCATCACTAAGCAAAATAAGTAAGTTTATTATGTTTTACATGTTGTGCATGTATGGAGGCTTTGTATTATCTTGTGTGCCAGTGTGATCCGATTATGAGTCGGATTCCATCTCCTTTTAGGTTACGTGGGCTGAGCTCATCAATTTAGGACTTAGGGCTCCACTCATCCAGGTCTATAGGACTCACTTGCTACACCCTTATGTTTGGTTCTTGAGTGTCATGTTTAATTATGTTTTAAACAATAGGACGGTGTCGGTGGTATTTTTATCGGATCCCTCCGATACTGGGACATTTAGTCGCATTTTATCGTAAGTTTAATAAAACTACAAGGATGAGATCCCTTATTTGTTTTCAAACTGAAGCACAAGAAATATATGATTCAAGCCTCTTCCCTAAGCCTATTATATAAGTATGCATATTTTTATGGATTTCACGAATAAGAGAGTGAGTGGTATGGAGATATGCATATTGCACTAGTACCCCTTATACCCTTAAGTGGTGCAATATATGTAGGGTACTACAAATGCAGTGTGTTTTTGAAAATTGTGGCACATTGGTTCCGAGCCAGATGGATATTGTGGTGGGTGATATATAGAAGATGTGAGGGCGCAAGCGATATATGAATGTTTATATGTTTGTAAGGTGCCTCTTTGTAGGCAATTATGATATGATATGTAGCTGCATCGACCTTCGCTTACCACTTTGTATGATTCTGGAAATTTCTACAACTTTTTCCTGGGTGTTTAGATGCTTATTTGCCAGTAATGCTATATTCGTAGTCTCTACAAGACCAGTAATCAATCCTTTGATTGCAGATGATTTTCTCTAATATATGTAGGTGTTTAGTCTTTTCGACTTGCGTAGGCGGATGGATCAAAAGGCTTTTGGCAGAGGTTTTCATGTTGTATTTGTGTTAATTACTGAGTTGATATAAAATCGAAATGTAGTATGTTACGAGAATAAGCCCTGAAGTTATATGAACTTGTATGATTCGGGATAATTCAATTGATTGTTGTTGTGCACGTGTGTTTTATATATCATTACATTATCATTGTGGTGCAGACACACTTTGGGGTTCTCTAACTATCGTCTACAAGGTATAAGCCTCAAAGTCCTGAAACATGATGGGGAGCTTACCAGGTACACAAAAATATTTGTTGTAGTTGTGTAAGTGTGTGATAAAGAAACATGGGTAGGAGGAGCATATAGTTTATACCACTTGAAGACCCATGTGAAGTCTAGGTGTTAGGGTTTGATGCCCTGGCATCCGATGATGTTGTGTTTAATTATTTTATTTTATTGCATATGCCGGGTATGTGGAATAGGTAACCATGACCCTTATTCAAATTATCTGTATGCATTCTCATGTAAGAAATTAAGAAATGTAACAAATCACTTGAACTAAATAGTAAGAAAATGTTCATGTCACAGCATGCAACCTCAAAACTGTAGCTAGGATGCACCTCTTTTGCAGTTGAGAGTGATGATCAGCATTTTTGAAGTCACTAATCATAGTCATAGGGGAGGTTCTACCTCTGTTGTGGCTAGGGCTGATCATATAGAATCTTTAAGTTTAAGAGCCTCTCTATGCTAGTATGATCAGCATGCATATGTGGTGAAACCCTTTAAGGTTGCCGTCTTAAGCCTCCTTGAGGGTTGAGATCCACTTCCGTAAAGTTTGGATGAGAGTAGTCAATGAATAGTTTTTCAAATTGTAACATCGCACTTTGGTCCACCCTTTGACCCAAAAATAGTGTGTTACAAATGAGTTATAAGAGTATATGACAGTATGCACTTATTTTTTTTATACATTTGATCGTAGAATTATTTTTAGGTCAAATAACATATTAGGATGCGTTTTATAGCATTTTGGGTGGGTTATTACTTATTGAACATGTCATTTTAATGTTACGGACTATATTATATTTTGTAGTATTTTTCCCAGGAAGTTTTCCCCACACCTAGCGCTATTGTTGAGGCCAGCCAAGGGTCAATCGGACAAGCCCACCAACTGGTCATTGCCATCGATGAGCATCGCCGCTGCTGCCACTGTCACCACCACCATAGTCGGGTTGAGCTCAATGATCTAGGGCCAACCCATGGCCTTCTGATCGCCTCGCCGAAAAATCTTCAATAAACCGTCGAAAAATTGGAGGAAACTATTGGAAAACTATTGGAAATCGCCAAAAATCAAATTTGCAAAAAATAGGTGGATTTTTGCGAAGTTCATCTAGCTAAACCCGATTGAACTTTAGACGCCATCGAGTTCTAAATCAAGTCTCGAACCCTGTAACAAACCCTACTCATCGCCGATCACCAATGACACAAGGTATAATTAGCTTTGACCTAATTAATTAAAATTTATAATTATTAGCATAACATGTTAGGATTTGATTGATTGACATAGTAAATTATTTTGAATATAAATAAAATAAATTTGTATGATTTGAATTGTGTTGAATAAATGTGAATGACCTAATTAGGCAAATCAAGTATAAGATAATAATTAACTACACTGTAAGTTAGTAGATCATGATGTGATGTGACTTGATGTGAGTGTGATATAGTATGTGCGAATGCATCATTACGGGCGCTAGCTTTTAGTTTGATTTGTAAGTACGGAGCATGGTTGCAAAAATCGGAATCAGAATTGAAATCGGTTTTCGAAATAGTCGGAATCAGAATCGGAATCGGTCTAAATCGCACAAGAATCGGTCCAGTTGAATCGGTTCAAATCGGTCATATATAATAATTTGACAACTCATAACATAAATATATAAAAATTAGATATTGATGTCATTTTGATATTATTGTGTGTATTATATTTTATGATATTTTTCATATTTTTTTGATTTTTTTAAAAATTATTTTTAATTAATTATTATTTTTTACTCGAGTCGGAATCGAGTGAACTTTTAATTACCAAAATCCCACTCCCGCTCTTCACCCACGCCGTCGCCGCCCAGCCTCCCCCACCGGCCCCACCACATCCGGACTCCCCTGCCGACCCGCCCCGCCCTGTCCCCCTCGCTCATCTGCCCCGCCCCCACCCCAGTCCCGTCGGCCCCGATTCGTCCCCCTACCAGCTCTGCTCTCCCCTCCGGCCCTACCCCGCCCTGCTGGAGCGAAAGGGCGACAGCGGCGGCAGAGGGAGAATTAGGGGTATTTTTGTTATTATAAACTTCAAATTCCTATTTTGAACATGCATAAATAATTTAAATAATATAAAACTAAGGGTATTTTAGTAATTTACCCAAAACCGATTTAAAAACCAATTCCACCCAAATTTGACGCGGATTTTGCCGATCCGATTTAAATCAGCTGATTTCGAGTGGAATCAGCCGATTTTTCAACAGTGGTACGGAGTATGAGCTTGCCGCCTAGACCCGTGGATACAATTGGAGCTTCTACTAGGTCCGTTTAGGACTCACTTTTAATTTGACTCATTTACTTTATCGTGATTTGTTTTAACAAGTATGCGTACATGCCGAGTGGTGGATTTATCACATCCCACTTCCCACGGGCCATTTAATCGTGGATAAAATTTCCAAGAGTTTGTTTTTTAAAACTTAGATTCAGATCAAGATGCCTTTGGGTCTATAATATTAAAATCCCTACCCATACTTATGCACATATAGTTTTATCGGCGTTTTCTAGTGAAATGTGAGACAAGGGAAAGTCGACTCAATTGAGTCCTGAGTAGGGAGATGCCAGTCAAAGTGAGCTCTAGATTGGTGAGCGGGTCGTTCTATTCCTAAGGGGTCCTAACAACTCTACCTTTGAGTTCCTCAAATTCAGAGAAGTATGGAGGATTATGATTACTGCAATGCAGCGCATGCCTAAACTTATAGGTTCAAAGGGTATTGAAGGTGCATCCCTGAGAGTACTCGGTTTTTGTGTTCAGGGCCAAGAGTGATACGAATTATAGAGAGGTAATAAAAAATTGATTTTCCTGCACAAGGGATAATTTTGAAATTTGCTAGAGGTATGAGATGAGTCAAAATGAGTCGCTATCGAGTCGAGGCCGACAACTCCTAATTAACGCCCTTATGAGCAATTCTATGAAGAAGTATATGAATGATTTCATTTAATAGGAGAGTCAACTCTCCTATGCCAATTTGATTATTAATTATTTCTCGACTAGCAACACTCGTTACTAACATTTTTATATTATAAATTTAGGTGAAAATTTGGACGATTGAGTACTCTCGGCACTGCGGAAGAGCATCGATGTACCAAGCACACATGCATTTGCTAAATGGAATCGAAATTGTGGTGTGATGAACTGGTGCCAATAATTGTACATTAAATGCTATAAATGTTATTTCTCTATTTAAATTGATGAAGTTTAAAATATAGAATATGAATCATTTTATATGTATAAAAAAGATAGTAATTACCCACCCTAAAATTATGCATCATATAAGATAAATCAATCAAGTATTTTCTTTTTCTTTTTCTCCCCATTTTTTATTACAAACTTTTTTCTTTTTACATTTGGTATTGTAATTTACAGGATCTCTTTGGATAATGAGTAAATAAGAAAGACGAGAAAATAAATTAATGTTCTCTTCATTCATTCTCATGTGTTTGGTTAAAAAGAAACAAAAATACCATCATGCTCTTCTACTCTTATTAATAAAAAGGCCACTCAATTGGCTTTAGATTAAAATAGGAGAACCAGTCATTTAAAATGTAAGAAAAATCTAAAAAATATAATATAAATATTTTTTACAGAAGATTATGAGTTTAAAGCTCACCAATTTCAATTTCTTTAAAAAGATAATAATAAAAATTTCTTTGACAGTAGAATGTTACAGGTTCAGACCCTACTAATTTAACTTTTAACTTTTTATTAATAAATGCCCATCTAATTGTCATAAAAAATATAATAAAAAATTAAATAAATATAATTTATCTTTTTATTCAAGTAAGATATCCTTAAAGCCAATCACAATTTATATATAAGATATTAAATTATTATGGTTTATCTCATTATTTTAATAAAAGTTTATAGTAAAATTAAAATTTATCCAGTATAAGTCGTGCTTGATGCGACATCTTACATAGTATTCTTTCATTTTTTAATGTTTTTTAGGAAAATAATTGTGAAATGGTTTTTTTCAGGAGGGAGAACAAATTTATATTGCTCATATTTTTTTAACCAAACAAATAAAAATATGAGAAAAGTACGCTTTTCTAATATTTTCTCTATTTCTCACAATCTAAATAGACATGAAAACAAAATATGATATGTACACGCCAGGCATGTAGTTTTAATCTAAAATGTTGCTTTCCTTAGGCATCGCTACCTCCATACTATTTTTAGGTTTTTGATGGGGGTATTAATTTTATAACATTGATTTGCATGGAGTGCCATCTTCCAATAAATACCCCAGCCGAAAGGGCCTCTATATTTTAAAAATCTTACGTCGACACGAGAGTACATACCTTGTTAGTAAAATTTATTGATTTATTTATACTCAATAAATTTGCTCATACTAACTCAAACTCCAATCTAATCATTTAGAATTGAAAATTACTCCTTCTACATCCGAATTGGAACGCGAGGTGCAGACTTAACCTTCTCCATGCGAGCATTAAACAACACAATTCTAAAAACTTGTGAAAGCCACGACCCTGTTAAACACTTCGAATTTAAAAAACTTTTTAACGTTACTCTCTAAAATCAGAAACGCATATTGAGTAACAACAAGTAATAATCTATAATAAGGTCTTACCATCTTTATTTGTTGTAAGGCCCAATTAACATTAAGATGGATATAAATAATAGCACTTATTAATCTTTATTTGTTGTAAGGCCCAATTCTAAAAACTTGTGAAAGCCACGACCCTGTTAAACACTTCGAATTTTAAAAAAACTATATAACGTTACTCTCTAAAATCAGAAACGCATATTGAGTAACAACAAGTAATAATTTATAATAAGGTCTTACTATCTTTATTTGTTGCAAGGCCCAATTAACATTCAGATGGATATAATTAATAGCACTTATTAATCACCGAATTTTCAAAATTACCAGTGAAGGTAGGTAATGAAATGCTATTTGCTAATTGGATATTACAGACTATAAGATCATAAAGCTTAATATAATGATATTTACTTTATCCATTTACATCAGGATCTCTGGCCCAAATTAATAAAGTATAATAAAAAATGTCCTCAACCGACTTCCCAAATGTTTTATATTCAGAGAAACCTGACACAATTTTGTCCAACACATAATATATAATTAAATTGAGCGGCAAATCTCCTTGCACAAACCACGCCACTAATAATCTTGGCTAATTAAGCATCTGCTATTTTGTTGTAAGGCGCTATTATATTTGTCACGTTTTATCATCTTCAACTCCAACAGATAAGGCACTAATGAGTGGCAATGCGCGTTCCATACGTGTGCTGTTAAAAGCAGGTGACACGTCAACTGCTTCCGTTCGCGGAACTCTCTTCCTCTTGGACGTGCGCATCTGGGCCCCACCGATCCTGCCAACATGCCCTTTTATTTGTTTCCAGACGGAGGAAGTCAAGTGGGTCAAAGTGGTAAGGGATATTCGTTTCCACGGTCAGAGGAAACAACAACTACGTCGAAGGGGGAAGGGCATGCAAAAGCAAACTCGAATAAGATTACTCTTTTCTGTACGAAAAAATTAATCGTGTGATTATATCGACATAAATAAAATTATGGCTTAAGATAGTGATAATTTGTCATAAAATCTTATAATTAATATAACTTTAAGGCCCAATCAAATATAAACAAATTAGTCCTCGTTGAATATCATTGGTGATAATTTTAAATTTAAATAATAAATAAATGTTATTACTTATATATATCTAAGTGCTTATTGGATCTTACCGTTAATATTAACTGTAATGCATTATATTTAATTATTATTCCTATTTTGATTACTTTTTATAATTTGATTTTGCATCTAAGAAATTAGTTACCAAAAATTTTGGTTGTTTTTCCTAGATCTAATCACAGTTAGAAATGTTCGGACTAAGATATATTGCTTACTAATAGAGTTTAAATAATTTTATGGAAATTTTTTGAAGAACTTCAACTTGAAAATAATATATGTAAACTCTGATAATAAGCTTTTGTTTGCCTGAAATGAGTGAGAAGATCAAAGAAATCCAATTTTATCTTGAATTTATTTATAATACAAGACAATTTGCTGTGTAAGGGTGTTTAATTTGTTTACAATTACTTTAATAATACACGTATGATTTAAAACTTCACAAGCTAGGGACAACCATGCATAAGCTAACTATTTGAAGTTTAAAACTAAAGTTACATGGTTGATTTTTAGAGCCATAGGTGTGATTGGACATGACTACAAAAATACAACCAATTGCAAACATTAATTGGGAGAGGCTTTCTTACAATTGAATCATATTTAGCTCCGCCCGGAAGCGACGCCCGTGAGCGACGCCGTGCATCTCCACCGTTGATCCATCCTGAGAATCGACGGTGGAGACGCACAACGTCTCCACCGGCATCGCTCCCAGGCGGAGAGCTAAAAGTTTTTCCTTACAATTCTAGTAATATTTTCACAGTCAAAACTAAAGTCAAAACTAAAGTCAAAACTTCTAATTTGGAAATTTTTTACCAATATTCTAATGAAATTTAGTTTTTAATTAAATGGTTTACATAGATATGTAGATCTAACCACAGCAATGTAATATATACTACAAATTAAACCATGCACACATATTGGAGTTGAGCTTGAAATAAAATCTATGATCTTATTTACTATTGAACAGAACAAAAATATGCTGAATTACAATAAAATGAATGAACTGATCACCAATGTTATCTCCAGAAAGAATTGTGCAGCAAGATATCAATGGACCAAAAAACTTCATTGATATCTAGCATTGCGGAGTATAGCAGTTTTGTGATCAGGGGAGGAGCAGAGAGGCACTAGTGGTAGGAGTTGATGTAGCAGAACTAGATCCACCAATGGAGATGGAGGGCGAAGCAACAGAGCTTGTGATCATATACGAGCGTTCACCCTCCACCACCTGTTGGAATACAACATCATCGAACCCTTCTTTCCTGCTGACGTTCTCCGGCTGGTGTCTTCCGACAGGCGACGACGGCTCTCCTTCGTGTTGTTGTTGATGATGTTGATGTTGATCTGGATGGAGTGGTTGATGATCGGGGAAGGGGAAATTGAGCTTGGCCCGAGGCCCACGGAACTCAAGCGCCTTCTTATCGTACGCCCTCGCCGCCTCCTCGGCCGTCTCAAATGTCCCCAGCCACACCCGAGCCCCGGCGCGAGGGTCTCGGATCTCCGCCGCCCATTTCCCCCACGGCCTCTGCCTCACTCCTCTGTATCCATGCTCTTTTTTAGCCCTCTTCCCCTTCCTTCCACCCGCACTGCCCTTCTTCGTTCCGTCATTGTTGCTGCCGGCACCATTGCTGTCCTCGAAGAGCTGACATCCGAGGCAGCCTTCCATGCCTCTCCCGCAGGACTGGCATATCGTTTCCTCCTCGCCAGGGAGTAATGTCGTCGGAAGCGGAAAAATATTACTAGCATCAGCTTGCGAAGGTGGGTAACCGGAAAGGACGAGGAAGAGCGCCGCCACGAAGATTGAGTCCTCCCTTTCACCATTGGAGGCGAGAATTGAGGAAGGCGGAGGCGGCGGTGGTGGGGATTGGTGGTGGTCGGGGGTTCCGCTTCTTCGTCGCTTTGAAGCCATGGAAGAAGAGACTTCGGATTATGAGAAGTGCCACAATTCTTACGCGGATGGGGCCTTTTATACGCTGAGACAGGTAGGCGCTAGAGCTGGGCCACAATTCTTATGCGGCAGTCTTATGTGGACGGAAGGTGGGCTTCGCATAGGAGAATATGTGCCAGCTGGGTTGGCCGGCAATTGGAGCTTTGCGATGTGATGACGCTATTGGCGACGCCAGCCAAAAGGTTGCCGCGCGTGTATTTTTGCTTTGACTGTAAAAACAGACGCATTTGCATTTAATATATTTCTGTTTGCTGTTCTAGATTGCCCTTGGTTGGTGACTTATTGTTCTATATTTCTGGTTGCCCTGTTTAAGAATTTTGTACGAATTTGGGGGTATATATGTAATTTTTGCATATACATAGTGGTGGAATAATTGGGATGATTGAAAATTTTGAATGATATTAGGAAAATTACTATTTAATTTTAGGCTAAAACAAAAAAAAGAGTTTGCCCGAATCATGCTAATTAAAAAATATAAAAAATAATTTTTAAACTCTACAAACACTAGATCCTACTACCCATGATGAGGCTCAAGTCCACCAAGTCTGTTAAAGGACATAAAATTGTTAACTCACGCTGAGCTTTGGAGTTGCATGCTCATATGGCACCCATATCATGCTTAGTGTTGGTTAGATTTCGGCTATATCTGATTGTCCCGTGGCTTCGATCATGCCCAATGGTGACTTGGGCAGCCATCGTGGGTTTGGTTAGTTTGGCCAAACCATTTTTTCAGAAAACAAATATCTTAATTTTACTACTTATGCAAGGGTATTCAAGATAATTCCAATATTTTCCTCTTTTCTAGTAATTATCTATGATTCTTCCACCACCTCATAATAATTATTCCCCCCTTTCTACTAAAAAACTCTTGTTTAAAGATGGTGTAACTTATTTTTGATTCTACAAAAATTCTAGTAAAGAAATGACTTTCCCTGTAAGGAGGCAACCTTGACCTACTGCTTGCAAATAAACGCAAATCTGTACATTCAAAATTAGCTAAAAACTTATGCTTTATTTTTGCAAGTGTGGGGATGGTTCAATTAATAAATTGATGAAATCAAGCATCATCCCACAGAAAGCTTAAACTAGAATTCAATAGCCTATTTGTCAAGACTGTTTTAATTTGAATTTACGCAAGTGAGAAAAAGTGCAATTAATTTGTAATCTATTTTAAACCACATAAAATTAAAATGAAATCAATCAACTATCAACGATGATTAACTCCAGTGACTTAAGACCTAGGATTCACGACTTCACTTTTTTTGTTCAAATTAATTTGGTTGTTCCTCTTGTAACACCTCGATTTTGGTTCACCTAATAACCGAATTAGAAATATTACAATTGAGTTGAATTATATTTAAAGCTACTAGTTTGTAAGATTCGATCAATAATATATATTAAAACAACTGTCTTGGCATCTTGAGAATGGAAGACATAATTAAATAAGCATGAGAACTTATCAAATATATATAAAATAATGAAAGAAAATAACTACGCTGAACTCAAATGTGTGTAGCATTTATTTGTCTTCCTACCAAAGCTGATTTAAGAACACAAGACCTACATATATAGTATAAAAAAACATTAGTAACGGATATCACTGGTCTACAAAATAACTAAATATCAAGCTTTAAAATAAGAGATGATCCTCAATTAAAAGAAAACCATTATATATTTCAACTGAACTTTCCATACAGGCATTTACTGAGAAACTACTAGGTTGCAAACCCGGTAGTATCTTAAACTGACTTGTTTGCTGATGCTTCTTTTGACATTTTCTCATTTTTCTAATCCCTTGGGATTGCCAGTATATCTTAAACCCTCTCATTTCCTCCATATATCTCCTTGCCTTGAGCAATAAGGCTGAGTATTCTCAAGCAGGTGCCTTTAGTACCCTTTAAACCACATGTCTAGACGTATACTCTGCTAAATAATACCTGTAAACCTCCATGTTTTTCCGGGTGTAAGTATCTCAAAATGTAGAGTTGTTAGGTTCCCTCGGGAATCAAATATTCATCTCACTAATCCAAAGCCCACTGTGATTAACATGTGCACCTGCTCATGGTACCCGCGAGTCGATTTCACCAATTCCCTTCTTACTAAAAACTCGATAAAATTATATATAGGCCTGAAAAAAGGATTTATATAATATGCCTGAAAGCAACTTGTGGTGAATCTTAGTTTGAAAATAACTCAAGGGATCTCAACTTCAAGGGTTATTAATCCCAAAAGTAAAATACATCTAAATGGACTATGTTAAGTAGGGTTTGATAAAACAACCATTTAACACATCGTAAGACTTGAAAATCAAATCCACAATAAACTATGGTGATAAAGATGAGGAGAGTCCTAACGGACATGTAGTCCAAGTTCCAAGCGTGATGTCTTATCAATGGTGAACTTGGACTCCAAAACTACGTTAGACCCACTGATAAGTAAAATACTAACATATCTATATAAAGCATGGTCGTTGTGGTGCTAACATAATCAATAACATTACAATAAAGAAAACTGTGCTAAACAAACCTCTAACTAAACATCTAGCATGTAAATCAAGACATAATATAGAAAATATCTAATAAAATAATAATAAATAAATAAATAAATACACTCATGGATAAAAAGATAGATAATAAATACATAAAAATAAGTAATACTTTAAGCATAAAATAATGATATAATTAAAATATACGGCCAACACGAGTAAATATCACATACACTTGTATCAATAACTATATAAGTAAATATATACATAATAATTTGATAAATAAATGAATATTTAAACAAATAGTTAATATTGATTAATCAATAATAATATCTATGGTATCTATTACAAGAATACATAATTAAATACAATTAAATAATAACATACACACAACGAACAAATAGCTAAATTAATAAATAATATATATATAATTTAGTAAAAGTTAATAGGATTAATATTAATACGTAAATATATCATTTATATTAATAGATAATCTCATAAACATGCATTATAATTAATGAATATACTAATAACAAAAATGAATAATAATGAATAAATAATTAAATAACTAAATGAAATAAATAATAAATAAATTTTTTATATCATCCAAAGATGCTAAATCATGTAAATATGTATCTAAACTAATATAGGGTATTTCGAATTACAAAAATGGATTAAAAATGACCGAACAGGCCGAAAATGAGCTAAACTAGGTCAATTGAGCGGAAGCGACCAAGTTGGGCCGAGTCAACTCGGCCTGGGTTAACTAATTGGCAGGTTGGGTTGGCTGGGTTGGTCTAGACTAATGGATGCAAACATAGACACTTACACAGGCCGACAGACGGGTTGGTAGGCAGGTGAACAGGACTAAGCTGGAGAACGCTAACCCTGGTAATTGGGCTGGCGGTGCCCGTTTACGGAAATCGCCAACGGTGGTGTGACTGAGGCTTCCACCAGTTGTGATCGATAGAGAACTTCGAGGTGGAGGTGATGGCGGTGGTGATCGGCAAGGTCAGGTCGGTTACTAATAGAAAAATTCCAGGAAAGGGGCATAATGGCCATTAGGTTCGGTGACATTGTCGACAGTGATTGCAACCACGATAGTGGTCGTGGATAGCCCTAAAATGTCGGACTTAACGAAGAGAATTTTTGGGTTGTTGGCCTCATTGGAAGTGGCTTGCCAGCACCAAAAAATGCCCCAAAATCAGCGGTGGCAGTGGGAAACCAACAACCAAAAACGCCTCGCCGATGGCAAAAACGGCCGCATTGCCGTCGATGGTGGGTTCTCGTTGGTAGTTGGCCGCGAGTTGGTCATGATCTGTAAAACCCATGACTTGAGTTAGAGTTTTACATTAGCAAACTAGTTGGTTCAATTGTCAGTTCAAGTCGAGTCAATTTCATGAACCGCTTGCTGAGTTGAGGCTAACAATGAGTTATGAGCGATGAGGGATACCTAAGTATATGATTATAATGTCAAAAAAATGGTGAGAAATAATTTATCAGAATATATGAAAGTATACAGTATATTCTTTTATGCATTTGATCGTAGAATTATTTTTAAGCCGAATAACGCATTAAGACTTATTATAGGGAAGTTTGGGTGGGCTACTAGTTATAGAACATGTCATTGTGGTGCTATGGTGTGTGAATATATTTTATATGATTTTTTCCTATATTTTTGTATTATTTTTAGGATTTATTATGAGTTAGTTATTATTTTTAAATTGAGTCGGAGTCGAGTCAAGTTTTATTTACGATATCGCCACTGAACTCCTTCTACCCAAACCCTTGACGGCGCCCCCGGTGCTGGCCACCGACCCCATCCCGCCGCCAATTGACACCACCTAGCCCCACCGTGCCCGTCACCGTGCTGCCCCTGAGCAGCTGCCAGTTGTCGCCCAGCCTCCTTGACACGATGAAGTTGCCGTGACCGTACTGCACTCCCATCGTCGGCGACCGCCACCACCGCCATCCAATCGCCACCTCTATATCGCTGACTCACCCGCAGCCTTCCCCGACAAGAAAAGAGTAGAGCATCGCCCGTCCCAGTCGGATCTTGTCACCCTACCACGACTGCCCTTGATTTTACTTTTTTCGACGAGCCACCGCCTTGTAATGACCCAGCCCAAAGTGCAACGTAATGGGCTAAGTCATTTCTTTAAAATGTGTACCCCGGAAGTTAAAGATCTATAGTCTATTCCCACTTATAAACAGGATCTTCTCCCAGTAGGTATTAGATGTGGGACTAAGTTGAGGGATCTTACAATCCACCCACCTTAGGAAATTTCGTCCCCAAAATGCCTATTCTTGGCCCTTGCTAGCCCCAGCCCACGTCCTTTTTGGCCAGTGACTAGCAGCCTAGCCAATATTTCTAGTCTTGGCCCGTTGCTAACCCCAGTCCACGACCTTTTTGGCCCATGACCGGCAGTCTAGCCAATGTCCCTAGTCCATCTCACCATCTAACACGGAACCAGGTTGGCTCTGATACCATTTGTAACGACCCAGTCCAAAGTGCAACGTAATGGGCTAAGTCATTTCTTTGAAATGGGTACCTCGGAAGTTAAAGATCTATAGTCCATTCCCACTTATAAACAGGATCTTCTCCCAGTAGATATTAGATGTGGGACTAAGTTGAGGGATCTCACAATTTTATTGTGAGATCCCTCAACTTAGTCCCACATCTAATACCTACTGGGAGAAGATCCTATTTATAAGTGGGAATGGACTATAGATCTTTAACTTTCGGGGTGCCCATTTTAAAGAAATGACTTAGCCCATTACGTTGCACTTTGGGCTGGGTCGTTACAAATGGTATCAGAGCCGACCTAGTTCCGTGTTAGATGGTGGGATGGACTAGGGACGTTGGCTAGGCTGCCGGTCACGGGCCAAAAAGGTCGTGGGTTGGGGTTAGCAATGGGCCAAGACTAGAAACGTTAGCTAGGCTGCCGGTCACGGGACAGAAAGGACGTGGGTTGGGGCTAGCAACGGGACCAAGAATAGGCATTTCGGGGACGAAATTTCCTAAGGTGGGTGGATTGTGAGATCCCTCAACTTAGTCCCACATCTAATACCTACTGGGAGAAGATCCTGTTTATAAGTGGGAATGGACTATAGATCTTTAACTTTCGGGGTACCCATTTTAAAGAAATGACTTAGCCCATTACGTTGCACTTTGGGCTGGGTCGTTACAGCCTTCGCCGACCACGACGATGTTGTAGATGTGTCAGGCTCGCCAAGCCAGTGCCAACGGTACCCCATACGACCACCATACTACCGCTAGCCGCCATAGGCAATAGTCGCTAGAAAACTGCCGGAAAATTGCCAAAACCGCTAAAAACCAAATTCACTGGATTTGGCTAGATCTTTTGTTGAGTTCATCTAGTTGAACCTGTCAAACTTTGGAAGCTGACGAGCACCGAATTCGAGCTTTGAGACACCTGATGAAACCCTAGCCATTGCCAATTACCGACGATGTGAGGTATAATTTCGTTTGATTTAATTATTTAAAATCGACGATTGTTAGCACAACATGCTAATATTGATGAATTGTCATGTTAGATGTTTTTATTCTAAATAAAAATATGAATTTTTATTGATTGAATTGTATTAAAATGGATACTAAGGAACTAATTAGGTAAACTAAGTAATTATCGTAATCTAATACAACGTAGCATAGGAATACTTATGTGTGATTGATGTATGATATGGTGTGTGTATGCTATTGGATGTTTAATGCATCATTTAGTTAGTGGGCGATAGCTTTTACTTTGATGTGTATGTACCAAGTAAGAGCTCGCAGCCTAGGCGCTTGGACACGATTGGAGCTTCTACCAGGTCCGTTTAGGACTCGAGCCTCATTTATTTTCTCATTCTATCGTAATTTGTTTAATAGATAAGTGGACGTGTCAAATGGTGGATTATTGTATCCCACTCCACACAGGTGATTTAGTCGATCATATTTCTGGATTAATAACCATTAAGGATGAGATCCCTTGAGTTTGTTTTCGATACTCAGATCCATCTCACGATGCCTTTGGGCCTATTATATTGAAATCCCTACCCAAGCCTATGTACATACTTTTTCACATTTTCAATGAGATGTGAGACGAGGGAAATCGATGATCAAGTCTTGAGATAGGGCGTGTGTTTTTCAAAGTGGACTTTGGAACTGGTGAGTGTCCACTCCACTCCCAAGGGATCATGATAACTCCACCTTTGATTTTCTACAAACCCGGAGAAGTGTGAAGGTTTACGAGTACTACTGTGCAACGCATGCTTAGATTTATGGCGTAAAAGGGTATTGAAGTTGCATGCCTTAGAGTACTCGGCTTCTGTACTCAGGGTGAGGAGTAATACAGAGGATGTAGAAGACTGAGTGGAAAGAGAATGATTTTCCTGCTCAAAAGGGATAGTTTAAATGGCCAAGGAAAGAGAATGATATGGAAAGGGGATGATGCCGCCCGAGGTTGATGGCTCCCATTATTTGCCCTTATGAGAGTTCTTGAGGAAGTATATGAGATTTGTTTATTCAACAAGAGGGGTAGCACTCCTGTGTAAGTTTGTTATTAGCTATTTCTGGACCAGTAACATTCGTTACTAATATTTTTTTATTATATATGTAGATGAGAATCTCGAGGAATGAACACCGTAGTGACTACAGAGGAGCCGCAATGAAATTGCGCACACATGTACTTGCCGAGTGTAATTGGTGATGAATTAAATTATGTGGATAATGAATTTGAATGATATTTTGTAAACTGCTAAAGATATTTTGTATGTGAATGCAAATGGAAAGTGGAAAATGAATAGGGTGAGCTACGGAGTGAGGATAACTAGAATGTGAAAGCATGTTGTATTTGGACTGTGTTTTTTATTTTTATTGCTATACATATTATTGCTTGTCGTTGATAGGGTGGACTCCATTACATAGGGGAGACTCTATTTCTTTCATTTTTCAAAATAGATATTCCTTTCAAACTTTTCGTTTGCTTGGTTTGTTTATTTACTTGTGTGCACATCATGGCATGCATGTAGGATCATGTTAGAACCTAAGCATCTCATCCATGTTTTGCATGTGACATCACCATCTTGAGATGCCAAGTGTAGATCTAAGTTGGCTTTACCGAATCCAGTAAATTAGTGAACGGTTCTGTCACCAGTAACATTTTTGGGTCAGTTCATGGGTGAACTAAAACGTGGTGTTACAGACGTGGTATTAGAGCTAACTCTTTGTGGATTAAGATGGTAGATGTATTACAGGTTAATGTGTGTGAAAGCTACTTCGAGCCATACTAACAGTTATTTTTCTGTCTCATTATTTTTGGTTTACAAATTTTTCTGACCGAACAATTGTATGACAAGGTGATCATATTAGGGTAGGGAGTACTAGTAGGATAGTGAACCAGACTTGTAGGATGCAGATTAGGGTCCCATCCCCTCCATTGCCTAGATAGGAGAGTCCCAACCATGGTCACAGTGATACAACCTCTAGTCAACCGAGGACGACAATGCCACCAGAAGAGGTCAGTGTGTCACTTTCAGTTAGTCGACATAGTGAGGATCATCACCAAGATAGTCGCCATGACAGTCACCGTAGTAGAAGTAGTCGACATGAGAGACATGCAGCGATTGCCAAGTTAGTTAAAGTTCAGATATAGATGCAGCAAACCAAGAGGAATTTAGGAGAGAGCTCAGGCAGATAGCTCTTTCGATGGCGAGAGCTGAGAAGAGACCAGCAATGGATGAAGAGACATGAGGAGAGCCAATAGTTTCCATGGGCCCTACAGCCACCGCCTCCTCCACACTGCAACAGAGGGCTACTCCAACAATGGCTCCTCTAATTCACCCATTTTAGGCAAGAATGGGACTGGATGTCAGTGGACCCGTTGTAGTAGCCAGCGGGCATATTGTAGGTGGAAGTGGAGCTACAAGATGTGATCGTGTATCAGCAGATATAGGACCATAGTTTCCGCAATATGAGGCAAGAGAAGGATTGAACTGATCAATAAATGCAAGGTATCTGGAGC
Organism: Piper betle; assembly: GCA_033002965.1. Lineage (NCBI taxonomy): Eukaryota > Viridiplantae > Streptophyta > Magnoliopsida > Piperales > Piperaceae > Piper > Piper betle. Next base: position 9,880 of record JAURVB010013250.1, on the reverse strand, counting down.
TGTGGCAGTATGAAAGGTTTGTGAATAATGGTGGGCGATCTTTCTTTGGGAAGTTGTATGTAGAAGAGGCATTTTGGTGGATGTCATCAGCCACATGAGTGTTTGGTAGTATGGGATGCTCGATGAAGCACCGAGTACGCATCATTACAGGGGAATTCAAGGATGAAGCTATAGTATGGTGGGATTCAGTCCAGAATTCCACATTTTCTCACGTCAACCTCAAGATATCAGTTCGGAGGAATTTGGAGTGGAATTCAATGGAAGGTACTTTCTACCAAATATCAAGAAGAGGAAGGAGCAGGAATTCCAGACATTAGGCAAGTACCCATGACGGTGGTGCAATATGAGACTGGTTAGAGTGCTGGAGAGATTTGCATCGGATTTGGTCCCCACCGAAGGAAGAAGGACAGAACAATTTTATGAAGGCTTCCATCATGAGATCAGGATGGCCTATTTGGATATGAAGTTTGCTACCTTAGGTGATGTTGTGACAGTTGTAGGTAAGGCAGAATGAGTTATAGCTGCAAGTCATCACTGGGATTTTAACCAAAGGCAGCAACATCCAAGACCGTATTAGCCCGAACAGGGAGCACAACAGAGACATCAAATAGACGCAATAGTTGCCATGAGGGCTATGGATGGCCAAGTCTAGGGTTATAGAGCACCCTTTTGTCAGAATTTCCAACTTCGTCATAGTGGTGAATGCAAAGTAAGCACAAATGCTTGTTATAGTTGCTGTCAGTCAGCAAGGACATCAACCCGCAGATTGTAGAGTAGGCACTAGGGTATGTTATAGTTGTGGTCAACTAGGGCAAAAAGCAGCAATTTGTCCAACTCGCCAGACCCAACAGTTGACGTTCTCAGCACCTCCACAGACACTTGCACTCCTAGCTCCCCAGCAACAACCATAGTGGAAAGGCCAACAGGGGCAAGGTCAAGGCCAGAGAGGCGGAGACCAACAACCACCAAGACAACAGTCGAAGGGACAAAACCAGAGATGGTACATGGTGCAGGGCAAGCTAGACAGCAGAGGGGTTGGCAACAGGCACTGCTAGCTCATAATCAGGCTGTACCACTAGCGGCATCTCTTGCCCTAGCACAACTGCAGCCTGTGAGGATGCATGTAGCCACAGTGGTAGAGGCACTTGAGGATATGATAGTCGTGACATGTACACTCTCTGTAGGTTTTGTACCTGCACGAGTCTTATTTGATTCTAGCTGCACAAACTCATTTATTTCGTACACACACACAACTAGAATTGGATGCAAGATAAAAGAGTTAGGACATTCACTATTAGTATCCATTCCCGCCTGTGAGATCCCTCAACTTAGTCCCACATCTAATACCTACTGGGAGAAGATCCTGTTTATAAGTAGGAATGGACTATAGATCTTTAACTTTTGGGGTACCCATTTTAAAGAAATGACTTAGCCCATTACGTTGCACTTTGGGCTGGGTCGTTACAAATGGTATCAGAGCGACTAGTTCTGTGTTAGATGGTGGGCTGGATTAGAAATGTTGGCTAGGCTGCCGGTCACGGGCCAGAAAGTTCGTGAACTGGAGCTAGCAACAGGCCAAGAATAGGTATTTCTGAGACAAAATTTCCTAAGGTGGGTGGATTGTGAGATCCCTCAACTTAGTCCCACATCTAATACCTACTGGGAGAAGATCCTGTTTATAAGTGGGAATGGACTATAGATCTTTAACTTCCGGGGTACCCATTTTAAAGAGATGACTTAGCCCATTACGTTGCACTTTGGGCTGGGTCGTTATAAATGGTATCAGAGCCAACCTGGTTCCGTGTTAGATGGTGGGATGGACTAGGGACGTTGGCTATGCTACCGGTCACAGGCCAAAAAAGGTCACGGGCTGGGGATAGCAACGGGCCAAGACTAGAAACGTTGGCTAGGCTGCCGGTCACGGGCTAGAAAGGACGTGGGCTGGGGCTAGCAACAGGCCAAGAATAGGCATTTCGGGGACGAAATTTCCTAAGGTGGGTGGATTGTGAGATCCCTCAACTTAGTCCCACATCTAATACCTATTGGGAGAAGATCTTGTTTATAAGTGGGAATGGACTATAGATCTTTAACTTCCGTGGTACCCATTTTAAAGAAATGACTTAGCCTATTACGTTGCACTTTGGGCTGGGTCGTTACACCGCCGGTAGTGTGATAGCTGGGTCGTTACACCGCCGGTAGTGTGATAGCTACGGGCGAGTGTGTGCATAATGTCCCTGTTGAGATTCAATAGCGACAACTTGTAGCTTATTTGATATTGTTCAAGCTATAAGAATTTGATATGATATTTGAAATGAATTGGATGTCTAAGTAAGGAGCCTTGATAGATTGCCCAAGAAAGATGGTAACTTTCAGCCACGAAAGACGCCGCTTTCTCTTTCAAGGTTAGGGCAGAGATAGAGAACAAGGATGGATTTCCTACCAAAATGTAGTGAGATAGCTAGAAAAAGGTTGTGAACTAATAATGGTAGTGTTAGTTTTGGCTGAGCAGAGTGGTTTAGGGGACAAGTCAAGCATTGAGGAGATTCCGGTGGTTAGAGAATTCAATGATGTATTCCCAAAGGAGATTACTGGATTGCCGCTAGCCTAAGAGGTAGACCTTGCCATCGAGCTGATGTTTGGAACAACACCAATTTCTAGAGGTTCGTATAGGATGGCACCTCTTGAGCTCAAAGAACTCAAGGAACAGTTACAGATACTATTGGATAGAGGATTCATCAGACCAAGCATTTCCCCATGGGGTGCACCAGTGTTATTCATGAGGAAGAATGATGGAAGCATGCATATATGCATCGATTATAGGATGCTAAATGTTAGAATATTTTCAATAGCATGCAACTATACATGGTCGAAACAAGTAATAGAATGATGAATTCGAGTATCGTCCCACGAGGAGATGAATTTTCTTAAATTAATTAAAGAAAATAAAATGAAGAACAAAACAAATACAACTGACTTAACTAAATCTAAGTAATAACTTTAAATTAAAGAGAAGAGTTATAATGATAAAATTTGTTCTAGAGTCGAATTTCCCTTAACATGAATTTAATATTCAACACATCTTATTCCTATATTCTAATCCATCGGATTGTCGATCTAGGATAATTATATGATATGGCGGTTCCCTCTCCTTCATGCTTCTATTATTTTGCCTCAATTTCTACCTCCCGGTGATAATTGATTAATCAACAAAATAATGAAATAAGATTTGCCTTACAATTGGATACGGTGTTGTGTATCTCCCAACCACAATGACAAACAAGTCAAAAGATTCATCGTATGATGAATTATCAATAAATAATCTAATTAATTTCTCCTAAAATCTAATTAAACCTCATGATCTAAGAAATAGACGATCAATCTATTCTTAGTATTAAGAACATGATAATTCAAACAATCCGATTGTATAAAAGAGTAAGAGGTTGAAATGAATTCAATGAAACTATGTTAAGTTCCATTCTTCTCTACAATGAAATAAATGGCTACTCCATAATAAAAATAGAAAACAATATAAAGAAGAAACTTGTTTTCATTATGAAAGAAAAATTATTACAAAAATTAGAACTACTTCTAAGCCAAGAGTTGAGATATATCAAACAACAAATGACCACCCTTTTATATAGAAGTTGGGATACCAAGGAGATACAAGAATTCGAGGAAGGACTCCACAACATGATGTGGTCTAATTGATTATGATGTCCGGTGAAGTTTTCAACTCCCCGACAATGGCACCAAAGCTATGTATAGCCATTCTCATCGAGCTTTCCCAACACCAAAAATTGTAGCCATCAATGGGTGGGGTCCAATGTTTTGACCAACAAATCCTAAGCTTAATTATTTCATCTTTTTTGCATTAAAAGTACAAAATTAAGCATATCTCATAAAACATTAATTAACTAGAATATAACGAGAAATAGCACCTAATTAATAATATTTATACCTAGGAAGTACAAAATCACATTAAAAACATGGATAAATATTGTATACTTTAAACACTTGACATACTCGTAAACTTATACTTTTGCAAGCACGGAGCAAAATATCATAACAAAAAAATTTTTACTACACAAAAATACTTAGTCCCCATTATGTTCTCATATGATTCTTAATCAAACTATCCAAAGCAACAAGATGTCAATATTTTTACCTTTCGCCCCTATATCCACTAATGTAGACAATGCCAATTCAATGGAATCAATAAGTATTTATAGGTTGTAACAGGGCCAAGGGCTAGGGACCAAAAATAGGATAAACAAGATATTAAAAAAATCAGAGGCTAATATGCACCCTAGCATTAAAAATTCTTTTTAAATTCTGACATACATGTACAACAAATCCCCAAACACCGTAACAATATGACACAAACTACCTTAAATGTAGTAGCGAGTTGTCCGAATATAAGAACTAACTTTGCTTTGATTTTCCATTAGCTACCTCCTCCTTTTTCTTCCTTTTTTTATTTCAAACTAGTGGAAGCCCATTGCTTCATCTTGTGTGTACTGGTGGAGGATCATTGCCTCATCTTTTTTCCCATTTTCTTCTACTTCTTTTTTTTTTACAAAGCAAAGTGCTAGGAAAATCCACACTATCTACTCAATCACCACTCTATGAAAAGCAATGCCTTCCCCCATACTACTCAAAGTTTTATCCCTGTTATAATTTAGAACGAATTCAAAACACTAGGGTGCTAGGACTCAAACAGCCGTATATATTTTCAATAAAAAGGACAAGGCTAAAATAAGGGTAATCTAACAAACACGCATAATAAAGGCCATGAAATTGTGTGCAGAGGGTAATTCATATTAGGTAGGCTTAAAGAAAGGCCTAGACTCATCAAAAAGAATTGCCTATGTCATTTTCCATCTACATGGGAAGCCAAATATTTTGCCTCGAAAGTCGCTAGGGCAAATTCTAAAAGTCATGACCAACATGTAGAACCCTTATTGCAAAATATTCATTGAAATCATCTAAACTAAAGGATTATGAAAATAATATAAGGTAGAGAACCAACTCTCGAATGCAATCATTTTCTCAGTTCATCCCTCATATCAGTTAATCAAGTTTCCCTAAAAAAGGTAGGACTAATTCACATGTATCTATCATTGAACCAAGAGACTAAAATACCATTGCATAATAAAATTTTTACACTAAACTACACTATATATATTTATTTATTTATTTATATATATGCATATCTAAACATGAGTTGAGCATGAACAATATGCACAAAATTAAGGCATCAACCGACACTTAAACTAAACTTTGCCCTCAATGTTGAAGAAAAATAAAAATAAAGAGATAGAAGTGAAAGAGAACTCCCTCAACCAATTAGTCGGTGGATGATTATCATGAATAACTTAATTTGCACTTGACCTATTCTACAAAATAGAAAGAAATATTATTAGAAACAATTCACAAATAAAAATAAACTTTTGAAAGAAATCACTTGGGTTGCCTCCCAAGAAGCGTTTGGTTTAATGTCTATAGGCAGACCATCTTGATAATCTCCAAAATAGGTGGTGCTTCAACTGATGGCAGCAATCTGTGGAACGGTAGATCTAAGGTTTCCACAACTCCGAATCTCCTAGACATGATTGGTTGTGAATCTACTACTTTAACCATTTCTTCCATATCAATATCTTCTAATCACTCAACTGATCCCCTTTGTACATTATTTTATCAAATAGTTCAATTCTAGAACAATCATATGTTTGATCTGGGCAATTCATGGATTTAAAGATGTTGTATGTGATACAATCGTTGTTTCCTCTAATTGAACATGAAATCATAAATTTGCCCGGGTCTTTTATCTTAGGAGGTAGTTTTCTTTGGAGGACAACACTACATTCCTCTATCATGGACACAACATCACTGTCATCTATCCTCCTTTTCTTTGCTAAAATATCCTTCAAGTATTTTACATAACTAGACATCTGTTCAAGTGCATCAGCTAAAGGCATGTTAATTTTTAATTTCACAAATATATTAAGAAATTTTTTGAAATATTTTTCATCATTTTGTTTCCTCAATTTAGAAGGAAATGGTACCTTATTTTCGACCTCTTCTATATGTACCTCATCTTTCTCTTTCCCTTTGCTTCCGAGTAAGCTAACCAATGTATTGGGTTCATGTTCGTTGTTTGGGTTTTCATCTTTTCCTTGACTTCATTGGGCTGAACTGGGTCTTGTAAAGTTATACCACTCCGGGTTGTTACAGCTTTGCAATGCTCTTGACCATCTTTCCTTGGTTATTCTGGATGGCTAGGAAGAACACCCTTGGGTCGCTCACTTGGTTCCTTGTTTAATTGCACCATAACTTGTTGCATAAACTATTGTTGTTGTTGTTGATTTTGCATGAATTGTTGCATAGTTTGTTGCATAGTATTGAACATTTGGATCAAATCCAGTTGTTGTGGCTAAATGGAAAGTGAAGGAGGTTGAGAATGCTATGATGGTGGTGGTAGATTATTGAGGATAGCAGCCGATTGTGAAAAATTATTCCATGAAAAGTTGGGGTTACTGCACCACCCCGCATTATAAATATTTAAATAGGGATTGTTGTTCCTATTAAAGTTGCGTACATAGTTCACTTGATTTGTTGCACATTGACCAATAGAATGTCCTTGTCCACACCATTCACGCCTTTGCTCCACAGCCTTAACCTATCCCTGTATATTAAGATCTTGAACTTGATTAGCTAAAGCACTAACTTGCGTAGATAAAGTAGTATGTGCATCTAAATTTAAAACTTCAGTAATCCTCCTTGGGTGCCTTTCTTACGTTGCATGGTGGCTGCTAGGAACCATTAATTCTAGCAATTGAAAAGCATCATGTGGGTTCTTCCTAAGAAATGATCCTTGGCAACAGTGAGAAAAACTTGTTACAATATTTTCAATAACATGCAAGTATACATTGTTGAAACAAGTAATAGAATGATGAATTCGAGTATCGTCCCACAGGGAGATGAATTTCCTTAAATTAATTAAAGAAAATAAAATGAAGAACAAAACAAAAACAACTGAATTAACTAAATCTAAGTAATAACTTTAAATTAAAGAAAGAGTTATAATGATAAAATTCATTCTAGAGTCGAATTGATGCAGGAGGACAAGGTTTTGTTTTGATGCAGAAGGACAAGGTTATAGCCTATGCATCTCGTAAGTTCAGGTGAATGCCTACACATGACCTGGAGAATTGATAACTCTGGAAAAGAGTTATTATTATTTGCATTTTATATTGAGTTTTTGTCATGTTTCAAGTTGTTTATATATCAATTTTATTAGTTTAGAAGTTTATTAGATATTATTAATAATGCGAGAAATTATTGTGATTTTGCTATAAAAAGTGCTAATTAATGCTGTTCTAACAGGGTATAAGAGTTAGAAGACGATCCTTAGCCAACTAATGGGAGTTTGTAGCAACTACTTTAAGGATAAGCGAGATCTTCTTAGAGATAAGCGTGATCTTCATGAAGATATGCTATAAAGATCTTTGGAGATATGGATATCCTTGGACGTTAAGGATAAGCATGATCTTCATAAGATATTCTTAATGATCTTTAGAGTTGTGGATAAACACGGAGAAGTTCTATATAAGGGGACGTCCTCTTGTGAAGAAAAAGAAGAGAGAACAACATTAGACGGCTAAGAGACGGCACGAAAGACAAGAGAAGGAAGACGAAGAATTTGGATCAGAAGAAGAAGACGCTTTCTCCAAAAGAGTTTTTCTTTATTTTGATTTACTTTTCTTTGTAATTAAACGATGTCTTTCATATCACAAATGAATTTCTTGTGTTTAATCGAAAACTTTATGGAGTAATTCTTTTCTAGGATTTTCAATAACAACTAGTGCATGGATTAATAAAAGTTATTAATTTTTATCTATGTGATTATGATGTTGGATTATCTATTTTATTCTATGCATTAATGCTATCATTAGCCTGATCACCTATTGATTGATCTAGAGATTTGATCTTGTCTAGAGATAGAAAGATTAAATTTGTCAATGAATAAAATAGCCTTTGTTCATCTATTTTAGGTGATTCACATATGAGATAGAGATATACTCATATGTCTTGGGTAACTGTTAAGGGCAAAACTTAAAGTATCATTTTGCATACACAATTTCATAGAGATATAGGAGTTGGGTGCAAGTGATAAGTTTATGGTGAATCTAAGAGATGTCATAAATAATTAATTCCCGTGGTTAATAATCCAAATATACAATTCATAGGTAGAAGTTATAACTTTAATCATATAAAGCACTAGGTGATATTGAAAATCCTAGGTTTGTCGTCTTGAGGTTAGTATTTGATTTAAATATTGCATTTTAGATTAGTTTAGTTTTAGTTTATAATTAAATCACTCTTTGAATTTTTCTTTCAATTAAGTATAATTAATTAAATTAATTTTGGTCACTGAAAATTTCTAGTAATAATTCCTCGTGGGACGATACTTTCTTATCATTTTATTACTTGATTCGGCACGTGCACTTGCGTTATAATTTTCACATCAAGTTTTTGGCGCCGTTGCCGGGGAATTAAACTAGAATTTGATTTTATCAGAAATTAGTTTGATTGTTTGCTTAAATTGTTCTCATCTCTTCTTAAGTTTTAATTTTTTTATTTATTATTATTTAATTAGGTAGTGCGTAGTGCATGCAAGGAGAAGGTACTAAGGAGCTAGAGCCATATAACCCAGAGATCGAAAGAACTTGTCGGCGACTACGTCAAGAGGCTAGAGTTAGGAAAGCAATGGAGGCAGAGCAAAGGAATAATAATCTTCCACAAGCAGCCAATGATGATGACACAAAAGCTCTGGAAGAGTTTGCACTTCCTGTTTTAGACGGATTACATTCAAGCATTCTCAGGCCACCGATTGAAGCAAATAGCTTTGAGTTGAAACCAGTGATGTTCCAAATGCTGCAGACTGTGGGACAATTTGCAGGACTAGCGCATGAAGATCCTCATACTCACCTGCTCAATTTTATTGCTATTTGTGATTCATTTAAAATGAATCAAGTGTCTGAGGAAGCTATCCGGCTTCGATTATTTCCATATTCTTTAGCTGGAAGTGCAAGATTATGGTTGAATTCACAGGCTCCTAATTCTATCACCACTTGGGATGAATTAGCGAGAATGTTTTTGCTTAAATATTTTCCACCGTCTAAAATTGTCAATTTTCGTAACGATATTACTTCTTTTGTGCAGTTGGATAACGAATCGCTTTATGATGCATGGGAGAGGTTCAAGGATTTGCTAAGGAAGTGCCCATACCATGGAATTCCCCGTGGGTTCAAATTCAAACATTTTACAATGGACTCCATGGACAAACTAAATCCATTGTAGATGCTACTGCCAATGGATCCCTCATGAGTAAATCATACAAAGAGGCTAATGACTTATTGGAAAAGCTGGCATCTAACCATTATCAGATGGGGCAAGACAGAGTATTGAGGAAGAAGAGTGGAGGTATTCTCGAAATGGACACATTGACCGCTTTGTCTGCACAAGTGGCTGCTCTGTCAAAACAAATGCAAGCTTTAGGGATGAATGTTAATGTGAATTTAGTGAACATGATTGCAACTAAGTGTGACTGGTGTGGTGAAGGACATCCTACTAAGCATTGTGTCAACAATCCTGAATCAGTAAATTTTGTTGGAAGCTATACTAGACAGCAAAACAATCCTTATTCCAATACTTACAATCCAAGATGGAGGAATCATCCGAACTTTGCATGGGGAGGCAACCAAGCATCAATGCCAGGTCCAAAACAACAAGCTCCTCCAGGTTTTCAGCAGAATAGAGTACAACCTCAGGAAAAGAAACCAACTATGGAGGAAATGTTCATGCAATTTATGCAAAG